>OY728157.1:573523930-573696430 GCA_963277665.1 Viscum album
CAAGGGATTACATCGAAAGGCTCTCACACTCCCTAAAAAAACCCTCACCCACACCCCGGTTAACCCATGTGCTACTCATGTAGACACAATCAAAATAAAGTGCCCATATCAAACAAGCCATATATCAATAATATTCATAAAAAAATATTTCAATTTTATTAAAAATTATTTTAAAAGAAGAAACCATTTTATAAATACAATTAATGTCCTAAAACTTTTTTGGACCATTTTAAGAAACACATAGTGTATATACAAGCCACACCCATTTTGAAAACCCCAATTTAAACACCTGATTTCAAAAACGAACCACAAATAACAATAATCAATGTTTAAACATAAACCATAAATAATTTACTATGTAATTAAACAATAAAAAACCATATTAAATTATTAATTTTAATTTAAGACAAGGAAAACATCAATAAATAGAGACACATATCACATATTCTTCCCAAATCTCATTACCTATAATGAAAACCACATAGTAGAGGTAGAATAAGGCCTCATAGAAATAATACATAAGAAAATAAACTGTAACCTCTATCACATAACCTATAATTTTCCAACACCACCCATAGGGTTCATAATTTCTATAAAATTAAACAATTAAGATAGAATAAGGTGAATGGAATAAGAGAACCCAAATGATTTGGACTTTACACTAGCTAAATCACCATGAACTCAAGAGAAGTCTTCCAACAAAGGATAGGGAGCAGTCCACCACCAGGGAGAATGGACTTCACATGATGGGAGGAAAAATAGGGCCAAAACACTTAAAATTTTAAAATTCCATTTTGTTAAAACACACTTTAAAATGGTTTGGAATGGCGGCAAATTTTGGATCTATGGTTAAGAAATTTATGAAACAACTGTGTGGGTGCCATTTTCATCTAAAAAATGGGTTGTGTAGTTTTTCTTGGGTTTAGAAAAATTTGACAAACCATTATTAAATCCTAAAAATCCAAATTTCACCAACTATATCACCCTCACATGGTTAGCTTTACGATTAGACAAATCATGTGTTGATAGAGCGTATTGCCCTTTCCTCCCCAAACACCCAATTTTGACTGATGAAACATAGAAACTCCATTAAGGAACCAAAGAAATAAATAAAACATAAAATTAGATGTATTAGTGAACAAAAAATTATCATAATACAAGTTGAGAGATAACACTATGGACATAAAAGGTGGTTGGAGTCGACACCTTCCTTTGGTGGAATTTTGTTAAAATAATAGAAATCACTCAAGTTTTCAGATGGATCTTTATGAATAGCTCTACGGTAGGAACCGAAGAACATAAATGTACTCAAATGAAGTTCTATAAATAAATCTATCAAGACATGATATAGCTGAGTAAATGGAATAGAAGGTTAAAGATATTCAGCAACACAAAACGGAAGCCCCAATTCGAAAAAAAACATTCAATTAATGTATTTTGTGAAATCTAGTGTTTAAAGTTGGTGAAAAAGATTTTAGAGGAATATCTACATGGAATAAGGTTATGAGATTTGAAAATAATGGTAATAAAATCTCTATATATATTTGTCCATTTAAAATTTGTGATCATATTGGGACGGTAGCATATCATGTGGAAATTACAGTGAATATCTCTCATTTTCATGATGTATTCCGGGTGTCTCTCATAAGGAAGTATATACCCAATTATATAAATTTGATAAACATAGAGGTCATACCATTGGAGAAATATCACTCTAATGAGGAAAATATATGGATATTCTTGATCATATAGATAATGTTCTATGATACTAAACCTGTCATCTGGTTAAAATTTAACGGCGAAACCATAAATTTGAGGACACTATTTTGGGAACCGAAGGATGGGATGAGGTAGATGTATCCCCAGTTGTATATATCATAGTGGAATAATTTAAAGGGTGAAATTATTAAAATGGGGTAAAATTAACATCATGTGTCTTTATGATAAATTTCTATTTAAATAAATTAGAAGTGTTCAATAGTTTTCCTAACATCCAACAACAAATATTAAGAGAAATACATTAAAATAAAAAAATTATTATTTAAATGTGATTTTTAAAACATATATTTAAAATTAAAAGTATTACTAGAATTAAACACATTAAAAAAATATATAGTATTTATAAAATAAAAATTTATAAATTTTTAATAAAGTCATTATGTATAAAAAAATTATTTTTTTACAGAAAAATGATTTTTATTTATTATTGTGAGAGAAGATTATAATTAATTTCTAATAATTTTATAAATTTTATTTTAAAAAATGAAATTAATTTAAAAAATAAGCATTTAAAAATTATCTTAGAGTGATTTTTTGATATATTTCTGAAAAGTTTGATTTTTCAACGAATTCTGAAAATACGTATTTTTATTAAAACATATATTTTAATTTCAGTAATATAAAAAGTTCTATGCTGTTTAAAAAAAATTTAAATGTGAAATTTACTACTAATCTAATTATGTTCATTTGAGTTAATTTTATGTTAGATTTTGGTATAAAAAATTTCATATGTAAGAAAGTATTTTTTCTGGAAAATTTCATTTTGTCACATTTTGTAGGTTTAATTTTATATTAAATTATTAATATTATTTGAAATTAATTTGATAAAATATAATATATAATTTCAATAAAAATAATTTCAATTATTTATTATGGTTAGCATAATTTTTTATCAAACTTAATTATAAAAATAGTAAAAATCTATTATTATGGTTAAGGTTAATAATGGATTACATGGGGTTAAAAAATAGTAAAGTTTAAATTATCTAATTATAATATTCTAAATCCTATTTTATGGACATATTAGACCTTATAATAGACCATAATTGATCCTATGGCCATTTAGAATTATTTTTCTTGTGTATAAATGTTTTATATTTTAATCCATTATGAAATTCTATGCGTGTCCTCTCCCCACTTATAAAAGGACACAAATACCTATCTTATTTTCACCACTTTGAGAAATGTAGATCAACCAAAACCATAAACATTATCATATAAACATCGTTATCCATGTATTATAGGTTTTTTATTAAATGTCTATTACTAGGTTCCTTAAGAAATGATCTCAAAGAGGCCATCGAAGAAAAGGTAATCACCCTACCTAACCTCATTCAAATTATTTATTCTTATAACAACTCTAAATACATAGATTTAACTATAAAATAATAACATTTTTAACCTTAAAATACTAAAATTTTATTATGACTATTTAACCACAATTCATAAACTTATTTTTCATAAAATGAGAAATGAATGTGTCCCTGATGTGTATGTTTAGACAAATGCTTCCACATAATGATACAATTCATATTCCATCACTCTATTTTAGGGATGAATAATATTATTGGTTGAATGTTAATTTATTATATTTCAGATATGAACATTTTTAAAAATATAATTTTATGTATTCCTTCATACATTTCTATTTGTTGGAAAACAATAACTTCACTCATGCATATGTGTGGTCTAAAACCTCCATGAATCAATGAAATTAATTTTTAATTTAAATTTTAATTGGATTTTAAAAAGGAGATATTTAATGAATATATATGATATATATGATATAATTATGATTTTAAAATGTTTATTATTATTTACCATATTTTTATCCATCCTTATAAAAGAGAAAACCATTTTCATTTGTTTGTACGACCTACCTTGTCAATAAATAGTGTAATTCATTTTCATTATCTACTATTAATTAATTATTTTAAATATGGATATAATGAATATATATGATATTTATATCATAGTTATAATTTTATATATAATGGATCTAGGATAAATTTGATATGAATGAAACCACCAAACCAATACTCACATGAAAAATGAGGCAATTAACACTCAGAAACAACGATATTATTAAAACATTATTAATAAATGGTTGTTTAAATGTAATTAGTAGATCATATATTATACTATAAGTATTTACATGGTTTTTTTATGTAATTATAATAAATATAAATTTATTATACTTGAGGTTAGAGCGCATTCAAAGGAAGCAGAACTTGAGGCAAGTGTTTATTTCATAATCTCATCATTATTTAGAATTATTTATGTTTATGTCTATTCTATGGGAATTATATTATCATTCTATAACAAAAACAATATATTTTATTCTAATATAGCTTTTAATTATATTATCAATCAATATTAACATTTTCCTTTCTTTTGAACATAAAATGACTGGGAAGTTTTTTTTAAGAAAAACCATCTTTATTTATCTCTTCAGGTGAAAATCATTTTTCTTTTATATCCGAGATATCTAAAAAATTAGCAATGTTTTTTTATGTCTATGATTTTACAATTTTATTTTACCCTTTATTTAAATTTTTTTAAAGGAATCTTTTTTTTAATGAGGTTCTTTTTTTTATGAAAAATAAAAAAGGAATATTTGTTTTAATTTACAGGGAATTAGTGAAATTTTCTTCCATCATGAACACTCAATGCTTTGAAGATTACTTTAAATGTTTTGAAGGTTACTTTCAAACAATGTTTTTCTAAATATATTGGATTATTTTTTATTTTAACTAAGTGATTCCAAAATTAAAACATAATTTTACTCAAGAAATCATACAATGATATTTAAAAATTATTTTCACCTATGTCAACATATTTTGACATAACATGTCATTTAATGAGGTTATAATCTAATGATACCATCCAAATTATTTTCTTCTGATGGTTTATAATCAATTTGAATAGGGAAAGTACAAATAATCATTTTGATAGTTCTTCTAATAAATATAGTTATTGATTATTAAGGCATGTTCAATAAATTGTACTATTTGTTCATATGATGAATGTATTAGAATTATTAATTGTTGGTTGGGGCCTAGAATTAAATATCCCATTGATGCACTATTAGGTATCATAATACAAAATGGGTTTTATATTTTGGAAAAGGGCAGACAAATTTATGTAAGATGTCTTGGCATGAGGCCTTGATGGTATGTTTTAGATGTCCAACATTTATTATTCCTTCAATGTGAAATAATTTAGTGATTTCCATGAATCATTAGAATATTATTGTATACCATTGATAACTTTAAATATAATTTTATTATTTATATAGAATTATTTTATCATCATTTATTCCTTCTATTTCATTCATTACTTATTTAATCTATGATGGATTTCACTATATGCATTCCCTTAATTAGAATCTAAGATCACCCCTACTTATGTATCCATATTCTTCAGGATTATAGGATGTTAAATTATAATGATATTAAATGATATCAAATAGTGAATAATTTTTTTTCTAAATAAAATATTATGTCTTTTTATGTTTTTAAATTTAATGTGATATTCAAGAATATATCTAGTTTACTAAGACTACTATACTATTCAGCATTTTTCGATGTGATTGATTTTATATATTATAATTTAATAAGGTAACCACTTACTTTGGGCTACTAGTTCCATGTTATTTACAAATATTTAACCATAAAAACCCCTCAAATATAATGTTTTCAGGTTTAGGGTTGGATTAACCACCATCATGAACTGTAATAACCCGCTCATTCTCAGTGTATTCAGAGAACAATGAGTCATTACAGGGCCTTAAGTGACATCCCCTAGATGCCAAAGGCTGGAAATAAATGCTGAAGGGTTTAAAATACAATTGGGTGTTGATTTACCCTTAATTAAATAATCAAATAAACCAACCAACCAAAAAATTCACTAAACTATGAATGAACAAAAGGATGGAAACTAAGAAACATTATGTATCTCAAAACCACATAAAAGTGTGAAACAAAAGAAGACTGGACTAGTATCAATGTAAAAAATGGATAAACATCTAAAAAACCTCAAGAGACAGCAAGACTCCATGCTCCACCTTCTCCAAGAACCAAAATCACTGAACAGTCTCTGTATCACGAGGTAGTACCAAAAATTTGGGAAATGATACCTTTCCCCCATATTGGAAGATATCATTTGCAAAGTCAGTAAAGTTCCAAAGTAGGGGTGAGTATAAAACTCAGTTGGTTTTCCACAATGACTTCCTTACTCACGAAACATGTATAAGAATGTTAGAAATATTTATATAAAAATAAATCTGAAAAATAGTTTCTAACACAATATAAACATGTTACAAACCTGTTTGTATCCAAATGAAAACGAAAGAAATTGAAACCAATGATAAAACATGTTATTTTTCCATAAAAATAACTACACAGTGCTTTGAAACCATTTCTCAATATTCCATTACATACCTACACCATTCCACACATCCACAGAAAAACCATGCATGTAACCTGGATCTCCCTATACTCGCGAGTGGTGAGTCATCCTTTAACTATGTCTTCCCTAGTGAACCAATTGACGGGGGAGAGCGCTGACCCTTATCCAACATGTAAATAATGGGGGAGACCCCTAACCCTTATCCATACCACATGAACCTTTTGACATGTGATAGACCAAACCCTTATCCATCCTTTTAATGACAGGGGAGACCCCTAACCCTTATCTATCCTACAAACCCATGAACACAGACAACCATCATGTCAAAAACCATGTGTGTCTACCGAATTCAATCCATTTAAATAAAACAATACTTTTATTTAAAACCAAAGAATAATACAATTTTCAAAACAACCATTTCACTTCATTAAAAAATTCCCTTTTATTGAAAATGTATAATCCAAACCATGTGTCATTATTTCAGAAAAAAAACCCCATTTTAAAATAATTATTTTAAAAATTAATAACAAAACCACTCATTCAGAATCCCCAATTCTCCAGATTTCACAAACCGCCACTCAAAAAGAATTCCAAAAAGTGTTCAAAAACCAAATCCCAATAAATTAAAAAAATATATTAAATTTTAAATCATTCCAATTAGTTATACTTAGTGGAGTCGAGAAAGAAGCCTCATACCTCGAAGGTTTTGACGAAAATCCAAACGAACGAAGAATGCACAAGAAAACCAGGTTGATTCTCCCAGAACCCACCTTAGATATATTCTCCTTGAAATATTAAGACCATAACTAATAATTTTTTGGAATCCAAACACTTAGATCTACACATAACGGGTGTAGATCTGTGAAACTAAGAGAAGAGGAAAACTAGATCTATGAAACCGATCAATAATGATGAACAACGATCACATACCTCAATAATACGACTTCGATTCACCAAGGAAAGCTTTTGTATCGCCTTCAAACTTATGGGGGAATCATCATTGGCCTTAAGAGAAGAAAAATCCCAATTTATGGATACTTAGGAGAAAAAAAAGCCAATTAGAGGCAAAAACATGTGAGATCCACTTTTTTAGGATCTCACATAAACCATTTGCCTAGTTAGTTCACACAGTTAGACAAGAAATGTACAGACCTTGCGTTAGCTACTAACTTGGAAGACCATCTCACAGCTTCCTCTCATGGTCTCCCTAACCATGCTCCATCTATGCTGGAGCCACTACCTCAAAAGGACCAATTAGGAACCGTTTGGCCGCACAGTTAGACAAACCATGAACCGCCCGTGCGACTTCCATTTTGCCTCAAAACTAATTCCCATGTTCTCCCAATTCTCTCATTCATCACCCTTAAAATTTATTACCAAAATCATTAAGAAATAAAAATTACATACCAGAAAGTCGGGGTACTACATTCTCCCCACCATTGGTCTTTTTTTCCTCAGAAAGTAGAAAATATCCACTTCCCGGAAAGGGTTATGACCACTTCTCTTCCATTTCCATCTCATGTTCCCATGTCTCTTCCTAGATCTGACCATACTTCCATAAAACCACCACTAGACCGATACTTTTGACATGAAGGGATTTCTCTTGACTATCCAAAATCTTTACCGGGATATGTATCAATGAAGAATTAGGCTCTAGGTTAATGTGATCCCATCTGATCACATGCTTAGGATCGGGCTGATACTTTTTCAACTAAGACACATGGAACACATTATGCATTGAACTGAACCATGGTGGTAATGCCAACTGATAATTCATCTCTCTAATGCATTAAAGTATCTCGAAAGCACCAATGTGTATAGGATATAACTTGAACCGCTCCCAAAAACAATGATGTTCACACCTTAGATATATCCTCAAGAAGACATGATCACCCAGAGAAAACGACAACGATCTTCTACGGTGATATGAATATAATTTCTAACGACTCTATGCTATCTCCATCCTCATTCTAATCAACTAGATCTTATACACTGTTTTATGGACAAGGATCATCCCATCTATTGATGTTTCACCCATTTCTACAAAACATAGTGGATAATGACAATAACGCCAATACAATGCTTTGAACATAGCCATATGTATCGAGGCTTGATAGTATGAGAACTCCACTAAGGGTATATTATCCTCCCATGAGCCACCAAAATCCATTACATAATCCCGCCACATGTTTCTAGTGATTGTATTGTCTTCTCAGATTGTTCGTCTGTCTAAGGGTGATACACTATTCTCATTGTTAACTCAGTCCCAAGGGCTTGTAGTAAGGATTTCCAAAAATTATACATGAACCTAGAATCTCTATTGGAGATGATTGAAACTAGTACGCCATGTCTCTTTAAAACTTAGAGTATATAAATTTTTGATAGATCCTACATCGAATGAGTTTCACGAATAGGGATTAACTGGGCCCACGTCATATGATGATCCACTATCACCCAAATGGAATTGTGTTTCCAGATGATTCTTGGAATACTTGTAACAAAATACATCTCTATCTGCTACCATTTCGACAATGGGATAAGTAAATACTACAACTAGCTTACAGGTATCTGATGCTCTTCTTTAACCTACTGATAGGTTAAGCACCACAAGACGAACTCAGTCACCTTCATTTTCATGTGGTTCCACCAAAACTGCGCCTTCAATGCCTTATACATCTTCTGAGCACCTTGATTTACAACCCATCTTGAATGGTGGGAATTGTGAAGGAGGTGTTCCTGAAAAACCATAGGTATAACCATACAATTTATAAAACTCAAAACTGAACACCCATAGAGTTTCTAGCCTTCAATGATCTCCCCACCATTGAGTCTTGTACTCTAAACCAGACATTCTGCCTCATATTTTTTTGCCTCTTTGACAAGATTTACCAAATCAGGAATAAGAGTAGCTGAAAAGAAAAAAAACATCTCCTTGGTATTCACATTCCATATGCTTGTCGGCTTGGACCGACATCAATTTCCATTCATCTGAAGCTTTTTTCACCAATTGAGAATATGAATTTCTACTCAATGGATCCTCCAGAAAATTTTCATTACCTATTGTGTACATAAAGTCAAAGTCAAACATTTGGAGATATTCCATCCATCTCCTTTTCCTCATATTCAAATACACTATGATAAACTGTGTTTCAAGATTTTATGATCCTTAAACACTATGAATTTCTCACCAAACATATAATCACGCCGAGTCTTTAAAGCAGGGAATAAAGATGCTAACTCCAAGTCATGTGTTGGGTAATTATTCTCATGCAGTCTCAACAACATTGAACCATAGGAAAGAACATTGTCTCTTTTCATGCGAACATATCCCATCCCTAATGCCGAAGCATGAATATACATGACATAACCCTATCCTGATTCTTGAAAAATACAGATAGGTGCAGATGTAAGCTGAAATTTCAGATTCTAGAAATCCTTCTAGAATTCCTCTGTCCATTGGAATAGAGAATTCTTCTTTGTGAGAGTTATCATTAGAGAAGGTAGTCGTGAGAAGTCATGCACAAAGCGTCAGTAGTAACCAGTTAGACCATGAGAACATGGTATCTAGAAGACATTATTTGGTGGTTTCCACGAGATAACATCTTCTATATTTTCCGAATTAACGAAAATTCCATTTTCATAATTCACATGGACCAGAAAACGTACTACCTGTATCCAAAAACATCACATTGATAATTTGGCATACCAATGGCGATCTCTCAAAATTTTTAATATTGTTTCCAAGTGTTCCACTTGGTCATCCCCAGTCTTTGAATACACCATGATGTCATCCACAAACACCACAATAAAAGAATCTAGATATTTTTGAAGTATCCGATTCATCAAATCCATGACAACTACTGGTTAATTCCTTAGACTGAAAGGCATGACAACATATTTGTATTAGCCATATCTACTTTTGAAAGATATCTTTGGAATATCCTCTTTATGCACTCACAATTGATGATATCCTGATTTTAATTCAGTCTTGGAGAACCCCTTTCCCCCTTAATTGATCGAACAAATAATAAATGGGTGGAAGTGGATATCTATTATTTATTGTAACATGGTTATGCTTGTCATAATCAATATACAACTGAAGAGTTCCATATTTTTTCTTCACGAACAATACCAGTGTTGCCCACATAGACCTAAATGGGTGAATGAAATCCTTTCTTTATAGCCCCTCCAACTGCACCTTCAATTCCCATAACTCTGTTTGTGTCATCCTATAAGATTGAATGGAAGTATGACTGATCCCCAGAAGGACATGAATCTTAAACTACACTTCCCATAGAGGTGGTATCCCAGATAAGTTCTTGGGAAATAAGTTTGGAAATTGATCCAAAACTACAATAAATCTAATTTCCTTTATCTTTTCCATTGATTCCAATGTCAATGCCACCAACTAGTAGGAGATCATTCCCATCATTGGTCAAAACAATATCTTTTCACCTTGCATTACCATCCCCTCTCCTCTGAAGAGATGTTTGATTCCATCCTAATTCACAAAACTAACTATTCTCTTTTAATAATCTATGTGATCCATGAAATTTAGAAACTAATCCATACCTAGGATTGTGTCATAGAAATCCATATCCAACATGAAGGAGTCCCATTTCCGCTCACCTCCATCCAAATTTATAGCACATGCTCTGCACGAAAAGGCTTGGCATTCTTTTTCATCGAGAGGAGTTTGCTGTTTTAAAAAAAGGTATAATTTCTATCTTTTAACATAGAAAATCAAAAACAAAAAAAGAAATGAAAGAATGAAATACAATAGTACCGAAGATAAGTTTTACACGAGTAGAATTCAAAATAATCATCCCTCTCAACTTAGATGGTATAGTTTAACCATCTACCACCATTTTCTCAGCTACATAAAATTTCTCCATTTCTACACTCCAATCCTTATTGGCTTGATGATATTGTTCTCATTTTGTCACTGTATATAGTGTTTTCGATGCCTATGAAGTGTCTCAAGCACCTAACCTCGGAAAATGAGACAAAAGCGCTTAAGATGTCCCATTTTGTTACAATTATGGAATTATTTTGGTGGTGTTGCACACTACCGCTTGATGCCACTAAGTGAACCACACTAAAAACATCCAATCCTACTCTTATGTCTTGGAGGAAGGATAATTCCTCCTGTGGTCTGATTATGTTATGTTCCACCCTCTTCGGAAAAGGTGTCCCACTTCCTCTTCATCTTAGTGATAGAGTTATTAGCTCCTCTAGTGAAGAAGAACATATATCGTTTACTTGGATTTTCAGAAGTTTCAGATATCGTGTACAAGGTATCTGGTCGCAGCCCCAACTCTATGGTTTAAAAATCCTAAGCGATGCATTGGACCAACTGTTGGTTCTCCTGGGGAACGGGTGCAATGAAATTCTCAACATCTTTTTCCGACTGGTTCCTATGACATTCATTAGGTGCCATTTTTTAAACCAAAAAAAACTCTATCTATCTTACTCTCTATCAACTGATGGATTATTATTTCAAATTCTATCACATCAACTATCATAAAATTGTTTCCAAAAACCATTTTCTATTTCAACCATTTCTTTAAATATTCATTTATTCTTTTGAAAACCAAACCATCTTCGAAATACAACAAATATCCAATTTTCAAAATATTTTATTTGAAAAAAAATTCTATATTTTTCAAAATATTACACCTTGCACAAAATAATAAATCATTACTCTAAAATAAATATTCAGTCCTAGTGAGAATTCATTCCTCTATAATTCATGTCATGCTCGTCTCATTGGATAAACCCATGACAATGGGATTTCTAAATCCTGGAAGTTTCTCTATACACTTATATAGCCAACTCCCTGGTAACATGAAGTTCAGCATAAAAATGGTTAGCTACGTCCTTTTATGCTATACATTTCGTGTTCTGACCATCCTACTCCTGCCTAAGATTTTATCCCAATGGATAGTCAAGAAATTTTTTTAACTCCATGACTAAGAACACCGATGACCACTTGTTGGGAAGCATCCAAAAAAGCTGATAACATTTGTACCTTAAAGGGCTATTCTAATACCATTTGTAATAACCCTTCTCATTCTCATTGGCTTGAGAGAATAACGAGTCACTAATTTTCCTTAAGATACCTCCCCAATATTCTGATGGTTAGAAATAAATACAGAAGGTTTTCAAATATAAGTGGGAGATAATTTACCCTTAAATAAATAAACCAATATACCAACCAACCAAAAAATTCACTAAATGATTCTTGAGAAAAGGAAGGAAACTAAAGAATTTTATGTATCTCAAAACCACATCAAAGTGTGCAATAGATGAAGACTGAACTAGTATCATAGTAAATAGTGGATACACAAATAAAGACTCTCAAGAGGCTAAAAGACTCTATACTCTAAATGATCTACGATCCACAATCATCGAACTATCCAAGTATCAAGTGGTTGTACTAAAAAGGTGGGAAGTGCTACCTTTACCTCTACCCTAGATTATAACAGCTGCATAAGCACCAACGTGCCAAAGAAGGGGTGAGTATAAAACACAATATGTTTTCCCCAATGACTTTCATACTCATGCCACATGGATATAAAGGTCAGAAAAGTTTATATAAAAACCAATTTTTAAAATATTTTATAACACAATAAAACCAACTTCCAAATCCATTTGTAACCAAATGAAAACGAGAGCAATGCAACACAAATTTTACAACAAGTTATTCTTCCAAAAAAATAAATAAAAATTTCATTGAAACCATTTATCAATATTCCTTTAGCCTACCCAATCCATTCCACACATCTACACAAAAAAACATGCATTTAACCTGGATCTCCATATACTCATGAGTGGTGATTCATCCTTTCACTAAGTCATCCCTAGTGAACTAATTGATGGGAGAGAGCCTTAACCCTTATCTATTTGATAAATGATGAGTTAAACCCTAACACTTATCTACCCCACACACACCCTTTGATGGGGTATATCCCTAAACCTGATCCATCCCATTAATGATGGGGAGCTCCCTGACACTTATCCTTCCTAAAAACCCATGAACACACACAACAATCATGTCAAAAAACCAAGTCTGTTTACCAAATTCAAACCATTTCAATAAAACTGTACTTTTATTGAAAACCAAAGAAAAATACAATTTAAAAATAGTTATTTCAATACATAAAACATTCCATTTTATTGATAACATATAATCCAAATCAGGTGCCACAATTTTATAAAAATACTCATGTTAAAATCTATATATTAAAAATTAAGAACACAATCACTAATTCAAAATCTCAAATTCTCCAGATTTCACAAACCACCACTCAAAAAGGATTCCAACAAGATTTTAACAACCAAATAACAATTAATTCATCACAATAAATTCATTTTGAAAGTATTCCAATTAGTTCTACTAAGTTTAGTCGAGAAAGAAGCCTCTAACCATGAAGGTTTTGACGAAAACCCCAACGAACGAAGAACACATAGGAAAACCTAGTCAATTCTCTATGAACCCACCATAGATATCTTATCCTAGCACGATTAAGACCAAAACTCATAGCATTTGGCATCTACACATGTAGATCTACCCATAAAGGGCATAGATCTTAGAAACCGAGAGAATTAAAGAAGTAGATATAAGAAACAGATCAAGAACAATGACGAACGATCACATACCACTAGATTCTGACTTCAATTCACCATAGAAAGCCTTCAGATTGCCTCTGGAATAATGGGAGAACCTTTTTGGCCTTAGGAGAAGCAAAATCCCGAGTTGTGGCTTCTTAGGGGAAAAAACTAGGTACTCCGAGGCCAAAACATGTGAGATCCACTTTTGTAGGATCTCACATAATCAATCTACATATTTAGTTAATAGAGTTAGGAAAACCATGCACTAACTGTGCAATAGCTACAACCTTGGAAGACACTCACACATCTTCCTCGCACGGTCTCCAAAACCCTTCTCCAACTGTGATGGAGCTACAACCTCAAGAGGACCAATTAAGAATGGTTTGGTTGCACAGTTAGACAAACTGTGTGCCACCCATGCAACTTCCATTTTTTCTCGAAACTAATTCCAAAGTTCTCCTAACTCTCCCATTAGTCATCCACAAAATTTATAACCATAGAAAGCATCATGTAAGGGTTACATAACAGAAACTGGGGGTACTACATGAATAATGCTAAAAACACACTCATGGACGGCAATACGAAATTAAATAATAACATTATTATAAGATTATAAGACAATCAATATTAATTTATAGTTTTGGAATGTTTATATTAAATGAATATTTTAAAATAACCATCTTTTATAGCTAAAATTACCGAAATGAGGTGGCACTGATTCAATTTTCAAACAAACATAAAAAAATATTATATATAAATTATTTTTTTAATAAACGGTTATTATTAAATAGAATATAGATGAGTAATATTCCTGAGAAGATATATAATAAACATAATTTCAGTATTTAGGATGTTAGTTGAATGTGCAGAACAAATATGAAAAAGGTAAGGGTTTCCTATCTCAATTTTTACCCATTGAAAAACATCTCTTATTACACAACACATTTTATTTGGAATGGTGTATCTACTGGCCATTTAATATTTTGTATCATTATTCTACTATTTTTCATGATATTAAATGTCTGATTGTATTTTATTTCTATCTTGAAGGTTTGAACCAAAACATACCAAATCCATAAGGGTTTGTGATAACTCAATATTGTTCCCTTGAGTTACAAATATTATTATTGAACTATATAGTTCCAAGTTTGATTAATTATGTATAATAAATAACTTTTATTTATTTTTGTCCTTATATTATATGGTTTTAAAATATTTCTATTTAAATTAATTAAAAAATTATTGTTACCTTAAAAATAATGTTATATGAAAGGGTTTCTTATTCTCATTTTCATTTTTTGAGACTGATTACTAATCTTTCTCCAATTCAATTTATTAAGAATATATAATACCTATTTGATATCTTATATCAAGAATTATTTTTTCTAAAATTCTTTTAAGATTAATTTAAATTTATTTCTCATTCAAACGGTTTAATTAAAATTTTACACAATTTGTGAAAATTTTCTAGACTCAATTTCATCTTCCTTGAGTCAGAATTTTCCAAATAGGTTATAATATTCGAAGACAATTATTCCTCCTAAAACCTTTTTATATATGATATTTTCACTTATTCTCTAGACAATTAAATTTCCTTCATCGATATCATCTACCTTTATTAAATACCTTCTAAAATAAAAGATTTATATTAGAAAGAATAAATCTCATGTTATCTAATGAATGTTTTCCTAAATATACATATTTTTCTTCTTAGAAAGGTTCCCCTCTCTTATAATAATTCTTATATAGATTATTTTTTATAATCCCTATATTTCTATTTAACTATTTTGAAAATGAAAATCTAGTCCACTTATTACAATGTGGGTTTTCAATAAGTATATTTCAAATATAATAAAAAGGATTTAAATCCTTTTAAAATCAAATGTTATATTTTATACTCCACATTTTATATATAAACCCATTATTTAATTATCAAGAATTTATTATTGGTGATTTATGAAAAGAAAATTTTCTAATATATCTTAAATTTTTTATTTCCAACCTTTTGGAATATGTATTTTCAATAGATACTGGTGAATTTGATTCTAAGAAATTTTTTATAAAATTTTGAAAAGAAATTTCATTTTTAAAACATTTTCATAATAATGGATTTCCCATTATTTTGAATATTATTTCCCATGATTCAATGTTTTACAATGTAAATTATATTTCTATTATTCTATAATTTTTAACTATAGGGTTTTTCATGTAAAAATGTCATTTTTACCATTCTTTTCAAAGATAAATTTGGTTATTCCACGTAATTTATTCTTTATCACAAATGGATTCCATATCTCTGTTTTCTTAAATGGGAAACATTAATCATCAATAAGAAAAAAAGTAATCCTTGCCTTTGTACTTCCAAATAATCTTTGGTTAATATCCATAATTATTATTTTAATGACTTTCCTGTATGAATACCGTATTTTTTATTACATTAATTGAAGGGTGTTCAGCAAGATCCCATGAATTGATTGATTGGGGACATTATTAACTTAACTGTATATGATTTATCTATATCATGTAAATACCATATTCTCTATTACATTTAATGAAAGGTGTTTACTTTTAATTTTATTGATTATCTTTGTATACCAATTTATTTTCCACTATTATATCATTTTATGATTACTGATTGAATTATGAATGTTTTCCTTATGATATTCCATTTTAAAATGACATGAAACCCGTTTTCTATTTATTGATTCAATATGATATGATGATGATTTATTTTTTTGTGGAACACAAATGTATGGATGATTATAGGTGGGGTCTTATATCACCCCCAATGAATTATTATAATTTTATATATCATGAGATAGTCCCACACAGACATAATGAGTTTTCTCTTATAGGCATGTATATAATGAGATCAGTCACATTTTCAGGCAAGGAAATAATGGGTTTGTTAACATAGGCTTATGAATAATGAGCTTATTAACATTTTTTTCTATGATTATTTTTATTCCAGATATCTATGTTATTCTCATGTTATTTAACATTTTTAAGATATCTTTATTTCAGGCTATGTTATATTCCTGTTTATTACAATTTTATAAGATATTATACACTTTTACGTTTTCCATGATATATCCCATGTTTTATATTATATAATTTATTTGGCATAAATTTTTTATATATCATGATTATTCCCATTTTATCATATAAATTTCACTTATGATCTTTGACTATTATCACTTTTTATTACCATTTTTTAGAATCTTATATAAACCAATTATTTTATTTCATTTTCCCCAAATTATGAAGAAAATTAATACGCAGTATGTTTCTAGAAGAGTATCTTGTGTGGAGAATTTGTGGGAAATATTGAATACTTGTTATGGATCTATTAGTTTTTCATATAGTGGAAAAAAATGTCCATTTGTTGAAAAGTACATGGGGTTTTTTGTTTAATGTTTTGTTCAAATTATCTAAAAATCTAAACATAAAATATAATGGGAATGTATCATAATTCATATAATTGTTGTAGTAATCTTTAGTAGAATCACAGTGAAGGGATTCCACCTCATACATCCTAAGATAAACCCTATAATCCTGCTCATTGTAAACCCACCCAAGCCTGTAGCCATGAGAATCCCAACTAGCAAGATAACAGTATCCTTTCTAGAATCAATACCTTTCCCCTAAGAAATATAAAAAGGAACCAATTTAAGAGAATCCCTGGTCAACTAGGGGTACTGATTTATTATTTTAATAAATATTTATAAATATTCAAAACATTACCTCTCACTATTGTTGTACATAATTGTCTTTTAAATATAGTTGACTTCAAAATTAAAATATCAATTAAGTGGTATAGATGGGATCCTAGGATATGAATAAAGTGTTACCATTATAATAATATAAATTCATTTAACCCATTAATCCCATTCATAAATAAAAAAAATATTTTATTTTTAAATATAAGGAAACAATGAAGTTATGTATGGAATAATGACAGATTCTAAAAGGCACTAGAGTAATGCTTTTTTTAATGTTTTGTCTGAAGCGTAATTTATTATTTAGGAAAAGAAAACACCTCTTTTAACTGGGTAGAGGGAGACCCGTTATATATCCCAAAGGCCCAGTGGGAATAGGAGGATAGCATAAACACATATATTATAATAAACGTTGAGTTGCAAGAGGTTTGCAACTAGATGATTAAATAAACAAGACAACTTCCCAACAGAAAATGCATCAAAACTCTTGGGGTTTTCATTATTGTGGACAGAAAGATGGTGTTATCAAATATTGATCTATTTATTAGGGAAAATACATGGTCAATACATGATTCAAAATCTATATGAAACAAGCATTCATTTAAACTAATAAAAAACCCACCTAAATAATATAATATATGTAAAATGTGTAAAAACATGATGTGATTAAATAGGGTGAACCAATGGTGGATTAATGAGTCAAAAAGAAAAGGTTTGATGTGTGTAAATCCCATGTGTTCAATAATGGAAACCCCTATGCATACTCTCTATATACACAATAAGGACCCTAAAAGAATCTACCTATACTCTAATCTCTAGAAGGATATTTCTCTTATAACACCAAATACCAATTGATATATGAAACTTGTGATACCAAAATAGTGATGAAAAAATAGGGTATGAATTTTAATGTACACCTATGTGTCCATGGAGGGTATGATAATTTATATACATAGAAGGTGACTACCAAATTCCTCTTCTCATAATTGGATAACTAGGTGTATTCATGATTTTTTTAAAGATTTATATACATATATGATAATTTTTTTCGATATTACAAGAAAAATAATTTTGATATGACTATAAAAAATAGATAGATATATTAACATCTATGAAATGTAACTCCCTATACTAGGAGGATCCATATATTTCAAAAATTCATTGATACACATCTTTGTATCTGATTTGTAATCGGTTGAGTAACCATGTTACCATCCCTGTTAAACATATCCCAAAGGTAATATGAGGACACAAACATCCCCAAGTAAAGGGAAATGGTATATCAAGTTTGAGTTGAAGCCAACCCTAAGGATTATGGGCATCGATATAAAATGTTGTGGCATTAGATCTATTCCCAACGCGAAGATCCAATCATGTTGTACAATATTATAAATTATGTAAATAATCCAAATACCCCTTCTAGAACACTCATATAATATCATATAATAATCATGATCCAAGGGCAAGAAAAATATAACAATCATCATTTTATCAACATGAATGATACATAGGATTCCTTATACTACATTAGAAATCATATCAATATGGCATGTGCCATGTTCATGAAAAAAATCCAATATCATGAATTCAAAAAATTAAACAAGATATTATTGAAGAAAGGAACAAATAATTAAACATGATATGGAAGACAAAAATACAAAACATAAATGACTTTATGATTTTTATTCTATGTTTTATTTAATAATTTATAATAATTTCACTAGGTATATTAATGAGGTCACAAGTGTTCTTTAGGGATAAACTAAGCATGTGAATATATATGTAATTATTTATAAGTCATACCCTCTTAAGTTATCCATAATTGTGGGTAGAACATGTTATTAAAATTTATTTCAAACATTGATTCAAATGTAATTTTCATTGAAAATCAATCTTCCAATTTTTAAAATACCTTTTAAGAAATTTTAAAATTTTCAATAGAAATCGTAGTTGTGAATTATGTTTTAATCCTTATAATATACCACATAAGGGGTTATCATATTTAGATAAATAAAATTTTTATTCTTAAAAACCACACCCTTATATTTTATATACGAAAAAAATAAGCATATTTATCACTAAAAATAATTATTTTTTAAAAAGATTAGTTCGGTTTTATTTTTAAAGAATTTGGTGGTTTTGTATTCCAACAAAAACGTGGAAAATTTTTATAATTTGTTGAAAAAATGTCACTTTATATAATAGAGTTATTCATTAATATATAAAACATTAAATAATATTTTGGGTAACTATTCAGTTGAAGAAACTAAGAATGTATACAGTGTGGTCAATTCCATCCACCAAACAAGCCTAGTTGTCACCTCACAATCAATGCTACTATTAAATAGGGTTATGATTAAATTTTTTATTTATATGTCATGTACGATATGTTTAAATGAATTTAACATGTTAGAAAACATAGTAAGGCAGAAAATGGTATTCCTATATATAACATGGTTATGTTGTTCAATCTTCAATATTAAGTAAATAATATATTCACAATTAGGAATTTATGAGGGCATACCATATTCAACATTATTTAGTTGACATTAACCATAAAGTGTATTATAACTTATCATGATATGGAAATATTTTAAAGGATACGTGGAATTCATGAAAACCAATAAAACATTGTAAGTACATGAAACATTATAAATAACCCACAAAAACTTGGTTAACAAACTTTATAAAAAATTTGGAGTATAATACTTTATGCAAACAAGTTTGACATGAAAAATTTAAATGATCAAAGTCCATTTATTAAAAAACCATGAACCATAGGTCTAATAAATGGATTGATAATGATTTTTAAATATTTCCTTAGATAAAAATAAAATTAATCCACTTTACTTAGTAATATATATGGAATACATAAATTAATAATTCCATAAAAAATAATTAGGATTTATTACTATTTTTGAAAAATTAGTTGTAGGCATGTTTTATGAATAACATGGATGTTAAAAAAAGGGTTATGAACACGATACCATATCCATAAGTGATCTTTAGGAACACAATTACCTTTAATGAATGCTCTAATGTAAACTTAACACACTCTATCAACCATTAAGAAACATTCCATAAACAAGAAAAATAAAAACATAAATCACTATAAATAACAAATACAAAATCCTTAATAAAATGTAGAATATGTCTTCTAAAGTTCATCCACGCTCATAATATCCTAAATATACATTAAAATACACAAATACATCTTTTAATTGACACATAAAATCACAAAAAACCCTATAATACATCACACCCCAATCAGTTTCTAAAAAAAGAGTGATTAGTGGAACGAAAAACCCCAAAGAGATCCATATAATAAAAAGAGTAAGAATACCTAGGAGAATGATTGATTTCTCCAATAATTAGTTAGATAATAGTTCCAAACCCCATCCAATATGAGAATAAATAGGGAAGATAGAATAAGAAGAGAAAACAAGAAGATATGTAATGACACAAGATTTAAGATATTTTAAAATTAATACAATGTTTGATAACTTGTGCCACACGCAACACATGCCACAAACAAGAAATGATATGTTGAATAATAATTATTAAAAAATCTATAAAAAACCTCTAAGATATAATTTTTTTTAAAAAAATCTAAACTTTTGGGGGAAAATAAAGAAATTGATTCAGTCACAAAAGGGTTATTTTAAATAAAATTAAATTTTATAAATATTTTATATTTTCATCTAAAATTTAAATTTACAGATATCAATAATTTTATTTCATCATATAAAAATTAACTGTGTTAGAATTTTTTTATTTTTTTTATTTTTATTAAATAGTGAAAACACACTTTAAAAACCTATAGAAATTATAACATTAATATTATATAATAAATAACAATAATTTTAAATATAATATTAATTTAACCAATATTTATTTATGGGGTAATTTTTTTAATTTTAAAATAATATGTTAATCCTAAAAAACCAATGTTCAACATTTTAGAACATAATTAACATTTTATTCAAATTTAAGAAAACTATTTTTCATCATTTCTTTTAATTACAACTTTTAATTATTAAATTCAGTTTTGGATTGAAAATAAAGGAAAAAAAATTATTTTTATTATAATAATCCAATTTATTTCATGAAAATCTATTATATTAAAAATTAAATTCTACCAAGAAATTTTAGTCTTAAAATTTTTTTTCTCTAAAAACGGGGTTTTAAACGCATACGTTAAAATTAATGTTTCATACACATAGAAATTTTATTTTTGGAAATGGAGTTTTTATTTATAATTACTATTTATAATTAATAAAAAACGTACAATTGATGTTTTACTCTTAAAAATAATATTACTATGATTAAAGATAATTACTACGATGATGGTAGAACTACTATTTTCAAAGAATTGTTTTATTGGCATGGTGTAATTTTAATATAATCAAATAAACTATCCTATTCACAATAATTAATTTTATTTTATGTTTAAACTTATTTAAAAATAATAAAACACATTTAATTCTTAAAAAATACTTTATAGGACTAAGAACTGTTAATGGTAAAAATGAAAATTTCATACAGAATAATTTTTCTATATAATAATTCTTTTAATTTAAATGATACTTTTTTATTATTTATAAATATATTTACAATAATTTGAGGCTAAATTTAGGTTTATAAAATAAACAATTGGTCATAAGGACTACCAAATATTTTTTAATAAAATATAAACTACTAGGGTAATAAATAGTTACTAAGGTAGACACCAAAATGATAAAATGTAACAATCAAGTGGAAAAAGGGACTGAAATATGTATAAAAATTGTGGTAGAATTTGTTGTTGAAGATTTATTGACATTATATCACCAAAAAAACATTATTTCCCACTTTTTCAACCATTTAACCTTGAATTGTGTCATTTAATTATTAAAAAAATAATGGGTGTTCATAATACATCTATTTTGTTCACTTATAAAAGTATACCATTCACACCCTCTAAATGTTACACATAAACATATAAGGTTCCTAAAAAATATTCCCAATTTTCATCTCCTAGATGAAAATTTAATGAACTAAATTCATGGTTACCATAATTTATACTTTTCCATAAATTTCTTAGGATACTTACAAGAGAAGTTTTCAAAGTCCAATAGTGAGTATTACTTAATCGTTAACCTTTTCTTCATAAAATTTCTCTTCCAAAACAAACATAAAAATAATAATATAATGAAATAACAATAATTATCATATTAAAGTGTTATTATATTATGTAACAATCATAGTTTATTCTTTCCCATCAACCTAGACAAAACAAAGTTGATCATGTGTTTGTTTAGACCATCACCTACAAAAAGCGACGCCATCTTTTTTTCACTACTGTACTATATTAATTGTTAATGGGGATAGGATTCAAGAAAAAATGGTACATATATAATATAATTATTATTATTAAGCGTAACATTATATCCTACCTTCATTCGATTTCATTAGTTGGGAAATGAAGACATTGATCGTGAATTGTTCAAACTACCTCCTCTACAAAGTAATATATTTCATTTTTCTTCATGATTTTAATTATTTATAGAAATTAATTCTAATATGATTCACAAAAACAAATAAATAAACAAATAAAATAATTATTCTTATGTTACAATGATATTATACACATTATAAATCATACTCAACCATCGAGTCATAACATGTTCTTGTTTGGATTGGTTTAACCACCTACAGGAACTACAATATAAAACTCTATCATGGATTAATTTGGGAACATACATACTAAAATTTTTATAATATATTAATGAAATAATAATTTTATTATGGTTCATAAAATTTTATATTTTGTATTTATCTTATATTAAAATATCATATTCGATCACCAAAATTACCGAAATAAGCTGACACCAATCCAATTTTCACTCAAAATAACAATCATAAGTAAAAAATAATAATAAAATAATAGAATAAAATAATAAATGGTCCTTATTAAATTAAATATAGATAAATAAGGTTCCAAATAAGTATTATAATATACTTAATTTTATTATTTAGGATATTTGGTGCATGCACATAATGAATCCGGATCACGGTAAGAGTTTGTTGTCTGAAATGTTCACACCTTATGTAACACCCCAAGATTTCATAGTATGTTATTTCTTCAAAGTAATTCAATAACGTGCACTACATGCAACGCTGAGTTCAAGAGCACCAGAACATACCAAACTAGCCGTTCAAAAGAAATTACGAATAGTATTAACTGAATTTTGAACTTTAAATAATCCTTATAAATTTAGAATCCATATTATGAGTTTCTTAGACATAATTTAAGAACAAATTAATTTTTTCAGATAATAGAATTATTTTTTAAAAAAAATGCAAATTTACCACCTCTTAATAGAGAACCCTTTTTAAATACAATATTTGAAACTTTTATATATCTAATTTTAAAAAATAAAATTCTTCTTTAGAATCGGGACTTAATAATTTAGTTTCAATAAATTGTTTGTGTTTTTCTGAAAACATTCATATTTTGGCGAACAATGAAAAATACTATATTTTGTCTCAAAAGAACTTTTTTAATCATAATCATTTATTGTGTTAAATTATAAATTTTAATGGTTTGGATGTAAAAATAGATTATATTTTTATCATTTAATCTAGTACTGGTCATTATAATTAATTTCACTTTGAAATTGGACATAAACAAGTGTAAATCTTTTGATAGATATTGTCGCTTAAAAACACCCTATTTATTTTGAAAATGGGAATCAATTTAACATTAATTAATGAAACTTAATTATTTTTAATTTTGTATAATATAATTCATTTTTGAATTAGGAATATCAAATATTTATTAAACTGATTTTTTGGTATTTTTCAGAGAAACATCAATTTTTTATGAATAGTGAAACACACTAAGTTATGGTTAAAACCAAATTTTTATTAAAATAATTATTTATTTTATTTAAATTTATCATAGGTAAAAATAGATTCAAAATACCTATATATGTTCAAAATAATTCATTAGAGTCATTTTATAATAAGTTTAGATATATAAAAATTTTATTGAACTTTTTACCGTCTTTTACCCACCTCCTACGAGTATTTGCAAATTTGCATAAAACGTAATTTTACCACTTCTGTGAGTTGAATTTAAAAAATAAGAGAGACTCAGTTAACCTCTGTAAGTAAAATTTGATTCAATAAGATGAAAATAATCTTTGGTGAATAGTAACTTTGGACTTTTATTTGCAGTTGTTAATGGAAAATAGGGTTATTCAAGGTAAAAAGAATATTGTAATAATTCAAAATTACCTTAAAAGATGTCCTCAACGTATTTGATGAGAAATTTACAACCATGGACATCCTTGGGTCGATTTTGGGACCCCATGGAGCCACTTATGAATGATAATGACACTTTAGATTAATTTATTTAAAGTAAAGGTAAAATTGACAAAAACAAAAAAACGTTTAGTAATTAATTTTTATATGGTGTTATATAAGTAATAATTTTGACTATAAATATTAATTGTAAATCTATATATATTTCCTACATCCTGGTATTTTTTTATAATTTTTATACATCGAATATAATAAATTATTTATGACGCAAAAATTATTGAGTATTTACCTCATTAATAAATGATTTAAACAAAATAGATTATAAATGGTAAAATAATATCTAAAACATGTCAAATTCATGTTGGATGATGTTATTTCTACCTTAATTCATCTTATCTTTGACCCTAATGATTTTTTGACCTTTAGAAACCGAATATAATTATATAATAAAATAATATTTTCACACATTCCTAAAGAGCCCCTCCTCCCCCTTATAAACGATGTCCACTTCTTACTAATTCCTCACACCTATCAAGCTTTTATAATCGTCCATACTCTTACAAAATAATCTCCATAAATCCATATCTACCTCGTAGAAGTCTTAACTTAGACATAGGGCACTTTAAGAAGTCCTTTTGGTTCAAACCAAAGAATGTTACCCAAAGTAATGGTAACCGTTTCTCTTACCTTATTTTATATTATTTTAGTTCTCCAACCCCTAAAATCTTTTTATTAATTTCTTTTATAACAAAAATAGTATCATTAATATACTAGGATGTTTTCATGAGAATTATTCAAACTAAACATACACACATCTCTATATAATGGGTGAGGAATATAATGTTTCTCTGGATGGCAAACTAACGCCTCACGAAATGATGAATGTCCAATTACCTCATACCGCCTCTTATGGTGTCCATTATGATGGAACTATATTTATATATGATATATATTATGTTTATGTTTTCTTCATGCTTCAATAATTTTCTTTTATTGCATACCTTAATGGTTTCCATTATCGGTAAACACGATAATTTCATTTGAGGAAGTGCGGACTTCCACCCCCTCAAAGTGATACGACTCATTAATAACATATGTGGGACATATAAAGGATGGAGTTAATGATATTATATATGATATTATACTGTAATTATAATATACCTATGTATCATTATGTTTTAATTCCATTAAAATACGAAATAGAAATGAATGTAGCCTTCATGCGTACGTACGACTTACCGTCTCCATGAACGTTGCATTTCATTTCATACCCCAATATGATATGTACTGTTATAAATGAATGTATATACTGGATATATATGATATATATTATATCTAAATCATGAATATCATTTTGGATATAATGAACTTTTGACAATGTGAAGAACTTGTAACTATAAGGTGTTCATTTTTGACTCAAGTGCCAAATATCGACAAAACGAACGTTATTAATGTAAATGATTACATAATATATATAACATGGTAATAAGTGATATAAAAGGAATTATAAACCGGAAAATGTTCTTCAGAATTTATAAATTAACATTAGTTTATTATTTAGGATATTAAAGAACGAACTGGTCAACTCAGACACGAGGTAAGGGGTTTCTCATCTCACTTTTAATTCTGTGAGATTTCCATTGTTTACCACTTATTTATTGCATGTGGTATATTGTGTACAACCATTTGATTTATATTGTCATGATTCCTTTTTAGAGTCATGATATTCTGAGATTCATTTGGTTTTTATTGACTATTGTTTATATGGCTCGATTGATTACAATGATGTAACAGTTTATTTCACAATCTCATCATTATCCGAGGTTGTTTATACGTAATTATCTACTAGGACCTCTTTATCATCCACATCAATGTTTCTTAAAAATGTATTCCAAAACATTCTTACTATATTATAGACTATGGGTTATTGTTTTTATAACCTTGTTTAACTTTTTATAAGATGTTTATAAAGGAATCTATCCATCATTTTCAAAACAATGTCCTTTTAACCTTTTCTACAAAATTAAGGTAACAATGTCTTTTTTTAACTTATACGGCGGGTGCGGCTATTTTACTCCATTATAAAATCGTCATATATTACCATACATTCTTATAAAAATATTTTCAAAATAAATTTTTTCCTTATAATTATGTGACTCTTAAATGATTTCAAAATAGAAAGAAATATTTATCTAAAAAAGGTTTTTATTTCATCTATGTCCACATCCTTTGATGAATTTTAGGTTTATTTGAATTTGATTTAGTATGATAAAAAACATCCATATTGTATTGAAGGTTTTGTGATAAGTTTGACTATGGATGTGCTATTCGTATACCATTCATGATTTATAGTTAAATTTTTGTTATTTCATATGCTAGTTTTAATACAAATGTTTATGTTATATTTCAAACTTTTCTTATGATGTATGTATTAGAATAGTATGTTCCAGGTTGGGGACCAGTAAAAGTAATCCCTCTGGGTTGGGGTCTGGTTGCAGCAGACCCTCAGGGTTAGAGTCTGGTTACAGAGGCTCTCCAGGTTGGAGTCTGGTTACAGAGGCTCTCCGGGTTGGAGTCCGGTTATAGAGGCTCCCCAGGTTGGAGTCCGGTTACAGAGGCTCTCCAGGTTCGAGTCCGGTTACAAAGGCTCTTCGGGTTAGAGTCTAGTTACAGAGGCTCTCCGGGTTGGAGTTCGGTTATAGAGGATCTCCGGGTTGGAGTCCAGTTACATAGGCTCTTCGGGATTGGGTCTTGTTACTGTTAGCCTATAGGTCCTGGCATGAGGCCTTGACACAAAAATAAAGTCTGGTATTATACATTCCCTTTTTATGAAAATAATAATGATGGTTCATGTAGTAATTCAGCTAGTAGAATACACATGATTATATTTTATTATGCTATTATTTACTCATATAATATTCCTTCTATTAATGTATTCATGTTTATTATTGGTAAATGCAAGTGGATTCAATTATTCACCATGATTAATATTTATGTTATCTTCTGCTGTATTTCTTACCCTTATTGACCAGTTGAGCACACCCATTTCTATGTTTTATTTTTCCTAGGATTCCAAGAAGTGTATTGTGATAGATATGCAGGGTTAAGCTAAGGGAATAATGGCATTCATAAAAGATTATTTATGTTGTGTTTTATGTTATAATGTGTAATGTAAAATTCATGTATATACACTATTTTCCAAGACTGCTAAACCGATCGGTCCTTCAAAATATTATTCCTTGTAATCATTCCAATGTATTAAAATAATTCACCGACTCTAGGAAACTTGGGTTGGGGAGTTACACCTTGATATATATTTATTACTATACACCATGATATATTAATATTTTTTATCTATTATAACCTTAATATTTTGTATTGTGATCCTATAAATATTAATTAAATTTAATTATATATTTGAATCCTTATGTTTTTAGGGGGTTTGACTCAACAGTTTCGAAGGTTGAATGGGGTTCTTTGTCTAAAATTAAATTTCGTGAGATACGTTTGATATTTCAATCCATTATTTCTTTTATAGGGTATATTAACTACCCTATTGATTTCATGTTTGAAATATCTTCCATTTCAGAAGATTTAAATTTGTATTTCATGATCTGATTCTCAAGATCCTTTGATTCATATACTTTCAATTCTATGAGAGTCTCATTGTCAAACTCATTTTAAAATAGATATTTATTTTTAAAGTTAATACATTTAATAAATTTGAATACTTATATATATATAAACCCTATAATTTTATTCTCCTCTAGTAATTATTGGGATTTTACATATACTATATGTATTTCATTTTCCATGTTGGATCATTATTTATCCATCATAGGAAAACATGAAATATATTTTCTTTTCATCCAAGAATATCCATTTTCCTTTTCCAAATATATTTTATGATTTTGATAATGTCAGTAAATGTACTAGAATAATTTATTAAGGTCATTTTTAATACTTGGATATATTTAAAATTTTCATTTCATTTTTTTTACATTTATATTGTTGGTCGTTTTCATAAAAATTTGAAAATAATCACTTCTAATTGTTTTTCATGTGAGCACATCTTTCTGCCACCTTTTTTATTTTATATGAATCCTTATATCTACATTTTAAAATTTATAGAATAAATTATTTTTCAACCAGTTTTATAAAATATTTCCCTTAAAATTCATCCAGATATTTCCTACTTAAAAGAAATTTTTCAAAAAATCCTTATTTTTTCATATAATTAATTTTCCTTATATATATATTATTCTTGGTCAAGGATATTATTTAAATTATACTATCCGCCTTCTTCATCCATATGTATTATGAACTTTTCTTTTCTACAGTAAAAATAATCCATCAATACATATTTTATTCCTATTCATTAAAGTATTATAAACCTAAATTTTCATCCAATTACTTTTGTAACACTCCAAGATTTTAATAAATAATATTATATTTTATTGCATATTCAACATTCTACATAGATCTTAAATGAACTAAAAAAAATATTTTTTAAATATAACCATTATAATGTGGATGTTAATTTGGTGGGTAGAAATATTATCAACCTCATTATAATATATTTATATATCTATTACATACCCAATATAAATTTATTGATAACTTATTATTATATAATTAATAAATGTTTAGTAAATTAAATTTATTGTTCCGAAATATGGTTCCACCAAAAATTATTTTTTCTTTTTTGTGGGAATATATTATAAATAATTTATAGATATTTTAGAAATTTATTTAGTAAAATGAACTTTTTTTTGAAATAAACATATCAAAATTAAACTAGGAAGAGATTTTGTAATTTTTTATAAACTATTAAGTTTACATGGAATACTGAAAAATACAGATTTTTGTAAAACTGCAATTTTATTAAATAAATAAATTAATTTAAAAGAATCATTATGTTTTTAATATTATTAAAGATACATAAGAATTATTAAACTATATTTAATAAAATTAATTAAAATTGATTAATATCAATATCGATTTTTAGTATATGTTTTTTCGGGTTAAGAAAACATATTTTTTGAAAATCTATTTTAATGCGTATAATCCATCTACATTTAAATTAATTAAAATAAAACCTAATGGGAAATTATTTAAATTAAATTTATATATTATATATCTATAAATATTAATTTAAATTCGTAAAATTATTATTTGTTATCAAATATTTAATATAAAATCATCTAATGATTGAAAAATAAATTTCTTCAAATCCCAGTTTGTTATCACGTCTACAGGTTCTATTTTAAATTAAATTGTACCAACTCATTGAATTGAATTAGGTAAAATGGATTCCTTAGTTTTATCTAAAATAATATATGTTATCTAAAATGTTCAAATTAATTTGTGGTCACAATGAATAGTGAAAAAATTAAAAATCTTTTACCAAGTTTAAGGTGAAAATGAGTTTAACAGGGGATAATCAAAAAATTTAAGTGATAAAATTACCTAATAACTTGTCTAAATAAAATTAAATGACTATATTAAGACCATATATAATCTAAGGATCTATTATTTTCCATTATAAATCATTTTTTCATGTGAAAAACATGGGTACACCTTTTTATTTTCAAAAAGTTCCTTGTGTGTCCTCTCCCCCACTTTTAAATGGATTTCCCTATCTTATACTATTCATGATTTCATATCCTTTGGGTTTGGAAAATAAATATAAAATACATTAATTAATTCCCTAAAAAAGTCAAATATTCTTTTTGTTATCTTAATTAAATTACTGGAAGTCATTATGTATAATCCTAAAGAGGTTTTCCAAAAAAAGAGCCATCATTCTTAACCGAGCGTTTTTGTTCTATTTATTATTCCACACACATTTAAATCTTCTTAAATAATTATGATATAAAAACCTGGTGTCTACCATATTCCATGATTTTATTATATTAATTAATTTTCCTAAATATATCTACTCTTTCATAAAATGGAAAATGAACCCATCATTTGGGTGTAAAACGAACTACCATCACATAATATCGATGTAATTCATTTACCATCAACAACTATTATAAATTTTTATAATAATGTATTTAATTTATATATATTATATATTAAACATAATTATATTAATTGAATTATAATTTTACATATTACTTCTTATTTTCCATTCTGTTGGGGATGCAATGAGGTCACTTGTGTGTATGGTAGACTATTGCCTCATGAAGAGATATTATTCTTTTTTCACTAAATTTTTTTAATGCCCCAAACATAATTTCCCAATATAGGTGCATTATTTCATAACATTGGCATGATCATAAGAGATCATTTCCATAATGACTGCACAAATTAGTATCCATGGAAGTACTAGATACATACATAATTTTTTCAATACATTATGAAATGAAAAAACAACAGCATTGTGTCTCTTTTTAACATAGTCATATCTCTTAGCATGTTCATTTAAGTCAATCATAATATACCTCTCTGCATCCTAGGAAAAATAAAACACAAGAAATGGGTGAGATCAAATGATCAGTAAGGATAAAAATATAGCAGAAACTATCATAAGTAAGCATAAACATTTAATGAAAAGTATAAGTCTAAACCAAAAGCCTCTTAAATATAAACTTCCACATAATATGGAAAAGATGAATAAAATAATTTCATTTAATTACTCACATGGAAAATCTACTAGTTGAATAATTACCTATAATATCAATATCTAATTTCATAATAATGGAACTCATAATGCTGGAAAACTTAACCACATAGTCAAGGCCTTATGCCAAGACTAAAAATAACTTTTTTCATGTCATTGTTCCAAGAAACTAGTTTGTCTCATGAGACCTACTAAAGCATCTAGGTGCTATATAAGGCATTTCCCGCCACTTACTACTTCCAATGCATTCCTTATATGAAAAGGGCGAAACATAACATAAACATTCGTATTAAAACTAACATAAAAAATGTTAATAAATTAACCATAAACCATTAAAGGTATAAAAATAGCATATCCATAGTCAAACATATCACAATACCTTCAATACAGTATGGAATATTGTATAATAATAAATAAACTTCAAACAATCCTAAAAATACAACAAAGGATGTTGACATAGAGGAAATCAAAACTATTTGAGAGAAATATATCTTTCTATTTTGAATCATTTAAATTTCATGTAATTATAAAATAATGCATTTATATTGAAAATATTATTATAATCTTGTAAGGAATGATTCAAAGGTTTATAATGTCAGAAATAGATGCACCCTCCATACAACTTAAAAAAACATTCATTCCATAGTCGAGGGTTAGTTAACATCCTGTATAATGGTTAAATAATTTTTTTTAATTTTACAAGAGCCACATACATAAATATGATATCATATATGATCTTATAATATTTCTTCGAAATAAATATTCCATTAGTATCATTGATCGGGTGTTAACTGATTCATTTTCCTTTAAATTGTTTGTTACGTAATTCATGTGTGTTATGTATAGGATGTATTTTATTCATATCCATGGTGACACTAAGTTCATAAATGTTATTTTTAATAATAAAATGAGAATTATTCTTGAATGGTTATGATGGGGTATGAAATCTCATTGTGTCATGGAGACGGTAAGCCATACCTATGCACAAGCGAAAATAATCATTATATTGATGGTGAAATCATATGTAGTTGGATGATATATTATATATAAATAATAATTAACATGTTATATTTATTTTTGAAATCAATTATATTCATTGTTATACCCATCCAAATAATTATTTTTTGACTAAAAAACTACACCACGATGTGGAGACTGTAATCCCTACGTACGCACCAATGGTGAATTTGTCATTAATAGGATGGATACAATAATTGATATGGTTGTTCTATATTTATAATTACATCTCATTGTGTAGAAGGTTCTGGAGTTGTTATTTTTGTATGGAAAAAACAAAAAAAGTGGAAGTGGAAGAAAAAAAGAACTTCAAAGGAGGTGATAAAATAATTACATCTTCTTCGAGTGCTTCCATTTAATTTAAAAAGAATGGCTTAATAGGCTATATTAATGATCAAATTAAGTCCTATAAGATGAATTTAGGGTATTTTTTAAAATATTAGAGATGGTTTTGGCTGTGAAAAATGGCTTTGGAGGAGTGAATTTTAGAGAAGGAGAAGTACCCTTTTATAAGAGAGGGGAGGGGAACTTTAGGAAAAGCGTGAAATATTAATTTATTATTAAATAATTTTTGGTTTCTAATATGTAAAAATGGATTTATTTCAAGTATAAGGTTGGGTGGGTCCAAATAATCTCAACAAATATGTTTAATAAATGTTTATGTCACCATATTAACCTTATCATGGACATTTAATTCTTGGTTAAATAGTTTAACATTTACCATGACTCCTTGTATTTTTATATTACATGGTTAATAAACATACTATAAAATGACATGTGAACCTCATGTGGATAATTAATTACATATATAACCTTATTTAGTCCATTGGTAGAATCTTATATTTTTAGAATTATTATACAATTTAATAAAATAGTATTTGTTTTAAAAACTCAATTATGTCAATTTCGACACTATTTAGTATTTGGTTTTTGTGAAAATAATAAAAAATTTATTACATTGAAAAAAATACATTGAATCAAACCTAACATGTCATATTAGCCAATAATATTCGTGTAATGCATCAAAATTTTAAATTTGAATTTATTTTAATATTTATAACATATATTATTTTAGACATTCATTAATAAGGTAATTACTACATCATCAATGTTTCATAAATAAAATTAAATATTTATTGTCTAAAAATTATAAATAAAATACCATGTTGTAGGAAATATTTTTATATTTTTAATGAATATTTATAGTCTAATTTATCTTATGTATATCCCTATATTTAAAATTATTTAGTTATTGAAATTTGAATTTAACACTTTCTATTATTCTTTCAATAAAATTTAATAAATGACATTATAAATTAAATGTGAATAAAAGGATAATATTTTATTCCTAAGGTTTATTTTGGTATATATACACTTCTCCAATAGAATTATGACACGTGTAGGGGTAATTATAATATCATTTTTACATTTAATTACACTATTTACTTTTGACCATGGTAAATAAAATTCAAAAGTAACTATTCCCAAAAAAAATATTTTAATACAATTGAACCAAATTTTACTTACTGATGTCAACCGTGTCTCTTATATTTTTTAATGTCAATTAATAGAAGCAGTAAAATTATGATTTATGAATATTTACAAATGTGCCTAGAAGGTGGGTAAAAGATGTTAAAAAGTCCAATAAGATTTTATATATCTAATCTTTTTATAAAATGACCCCACTGAATTAAATTGTATTAATATAGATATTATGTATCTATTTTTACTTTAATATAAATTTATATTTGAAAATAATTATTTAAATACAATGTCACTTTTAAATAATAATGTAGTTTTCTTCACTGTTCATCAAAAATTGAATGTTTTCAGAAAAATATCATAAAATCACCATAAGATAACTTTGATATTCCAAATAAAAAAATGAAGTTCTTTTTGAAAAATTAAATTTATAAAATATCAAGAAGTGGGTATTATTATTTATAACTACTTCTTTAAATGGTTAGTTTGATTGGTCGTGGTGTGCTAAAACTCAATATTGCGTACAACACAAGATATTGTGTTATTCAAAGTGAAGCGTACCAAGGATGTTTGGGGAGTTACATTCATCCCTCATTCAAATAATTTCTTCTTTGAAATTTCAAAAATATTACTGCCTAAAAAGATTCGGGTGGTTCTTCATCATTAGTTTCTCTGGTTCCCATATTTCCTCTTCAATTTTATGGTTTCTCCAAAGAACTTTTACTATATTAGTCATCCATTTTCTCAACACTTGTTTTCTAGTATCAAGAATATTTATAGGATCTTCAAATTAAGACAGATCTAGTTCCAGTTCTAATTCTTCATAGGTGAGTACATGTGTTGGTTCATGCATGTATTTTCTGAACAGTGATACGTGGAACACATCATGAACTTTGTAAATATTTGGCAGCATTTCCAAACTATAAGCTATAACTCCAATTCATTCTAGAATTTCAAAAGGTCCTATGTACCTAGGACTCAAATTTTCCCTTCTTACCAAATCATATAACACCCATTTCATGGAGATATATTCAAGAAAACATGATCACCTAATTGAAATTCCATATCCTTCCTTCGGTTATCGGCATAACACTTTTTTCTGCATTGATATGCTTTGATGTGGGTTTGTATGATACTCTCCTTTTCCATTGTCTCCTCAACATGTTATGGGCTTATGTGTTTTATTTCACCATCATCATCCCAACAAGTTGGCATGCGACATCTCTTTCCACATAATGCCTCATATAATGCCATCTGAATACATGAATGTAATATATTGTTATAAGAAAATTCTACCAGAGGTAAGTACTGATCCCACATACCTTGAAAGTGATGTTATAAAGATCTAAACATGTATTCTATGGATTATTAGTTCATTTGGTTTTTCCATCAGTTTGAGGGTGGTACGGAGTACTTAAAAAAGTTCTATATCTTGGGATTTCTAAAGACTTTTCCAAAAAATGTGATGTAAAACTGGGATCACGACTAGAGAAAATCGATAGGTTTACACCATTATGTCTTACAATTTCAATAATATATAGTCTTGATAAATGTTAATGTCGTAAATCTTCTCTTATAGAATGAAAATGTGCAGACTAGGTAAGATGATCAACAATGAGACATATTGCATCATTCCTCCTAGGAGTCTTTGGTAGCCCCAGGACAAAGCCAATTGTAATATCATCAAATTTCCACATAGGTGTGAGAAGAGGTTGCATGAATCCTCCAGGATGTTGTCTTCTAGCTTCCACCTCTTGAAAAACTGTACAAATTGACACATAATCAACAATCTCCCTCTTCATGTTGTCACATGAAAAATGTTCCTGCAAATCTCTATACATCTTAGTTCTACCTCGGTGTATAAAGAAATTCAAGATATGAGAATCACCCACGAATTCACTTTTTAGATCAGGTATATCGGGAACACAAATTCTCTACCCAAATTTCAAAATTCCATCTTCATATAGAAAGTATCTTCCCAAATTCCTACTTTACTAGATCCATGAACATAGGTTCCCTTTTCAAATTTTATCTTGTTTAGAACATCATTATCCTTCCCTCTCAAATCATCTACTACATTATTTTCCTTCCCTGGGTGGTAGTGTATTGCACAATCATAATCCTTGACTAGTTCGACCCATCACCTTTGCCTCATATTTATATCTTTCTATGAGAAAATATAATTCAAACTCTTGTGATCAGTTTATATCTCACGTTTTTCACCATATAGATAGTGTCTCAATATCTTTAAATAAAATATTATAGATGATAACTCAAGATCATGAGTAGTATATTTTTGTTCATGAATTTTTAGCTGTTCCGATGCATAGGCAATAACTCTATCATTCTGCCCTAGAACACAACCAAGCCCTTTCTTTGAATAATCACTATAAATAACAAACCCATCATTCCTTGATGGTAGAGTCAAGATAATAACATTGACTAATATTGTATTTAATTGTTCAAAAATTTCATCACAAACTTTTTTACAAACAAATTTAACCCCTTTATGTGTAAGATTAGATTTTGGGTTAGCCAATCAGGCAAAATTCTAGAAAAAATGTTGATAATAACCTGCAAAACCAATAAAACTGTGTACCTCAGTTATACTCTTTGGTGATAGAAATTCTTGTATTTCCCTTGTCTTGGAAGGATCAATATAGATTCTATATTTAGAGAAAATATGGACATGAAAAGAAATATCCTGAAGCTAGAATTCGCACGTGTTAAACTTACCATAAAATTCATTTCATCTAAGAGTCTTAAAAACAGTGCGCAAGTGATTTTGATGATCTTCGTAGCATTTTTATTATACCAATATATCATCAATAAATACCAAAAAAGTCCTCACGATATTCCTTGAAAAATCAATTCATTAGATCAGTGAAAATAGAGGGTGCATTAGTCATTCCAAAAGGAATTACTGTAAACTTGTAATGGCCATATCTGGCTTGAAATGTTGTCTTTGGAATATATTCCTTATTCATGCATAACTGATGATATCCAGATCAAAGGCCAATCATTGAAAAATATTTATCTCCATGATGTTGATCTTATAAATCATCAATTCGAGGTAGGGGATACATTTTCTTTATTGTTATAGCATCGATCTCCCTGTAGTCAATGCACTACCTCATAGATCCATGTTTCTTCTTAACGAAAAGAACATGGGCTCACCATTGAGAAACACTAGTAATAATAAATCCTTTATTACTCAATTCCTCTAGTTGTTTATTTAGTTCCACTAATTCCACATTGGACATTTTATAAGGGGTTTTTGATATGGGACTTGAACGAGTAATTAAATCAAAGGAAAACTCAATTTCTCGTTATGGTAAATACTATGGAAACACATCATCATATTATTGAAAAATATGTACATCATCTATTTGAACATTCCTTTCATCACCCCTAGTTATTTCACTATATTCCTCCCAAATAATAGAATTTAGTAGAGCTAATGGGGGTAGATCAAGATGAGAATCAGATGGTGATGTTTCTACTCTAAAGATAAGGGATTCCTTATCATCATTAAAATTGAAACCACCTTCTTCTTATAATAAATTTTCACATCATGGTCCAAAAGAAAATCTAGGTTGAGGATTATATCAAATTAATTCATGGGAATGACAATGATATCAGCAGATAAAAACCTTTATATTCTATAATGTTAACTGATTCACAAAACATTATTGCAATGATACTTCCCTTAAGAGTTTTTACTGACAACTCCCGTGTTAAATCAAGTTGTAAATATCTAATTTTCTTGGAAAACTGGGAAGATATGAATGAATATGATGATATAGAATCAAATAAATCATTGGCTAAATTTGAGTAAACGATTAATATACCTTCCACCACATCATTTATAAATTCATCCTCTATAGTTGTGATTGCATAAGCTTGGCCTTTCTCCATTGGAATTTTCTAATTTATGTTTTTTTGACACTTATGAAATTCATTTGTATAATTCTCCATTTCCTTAAAACTACAGCATTCAACATTGATAGCCTCTTTCTTCCCTGTAAAATCAAGAGCTTGGTGGTATTTTTCTCCATATTTGTAAGAGACTCTCATTCTATTTAGGTAAGTAATGGGGTGTTTCATCCCACACTTTATGCATGGTGGAATTTCAATGTTTCTCTTATTCACCTTATTTCCATTTAAAGAGTGTTATGAAGATCTCTTCATCTCTTTCTTTGATTTAAAGTCATATGACTTATAGAATTACTTTTCTATCTTGATAGCATGTGAGACTATATCTTCGTATGATGAGAAGGATTGTGAGACTAATTCTTGATGGAGAAATGGTTTTAAACAATAAAATAATTGATAAATATTACTCCATTGGTTACATATATGCTTCATACATTATTATCATTGTAATGTTGGTCACATACTTTGCGACATTCTCATCCCCCTTTTTCCTCTAACTTAGAAATTGCCTTTCCATATATAGTTTATATTCATGTGGAAATTATTTTTCTATAAAAATTTCTTTAAACTCCATCCATTCCATATTTGACACTAATTCATACTTCTTTTTTTTTAACTAATGACCTCCATTGATCTGAATCTCTTGTATGGCAATAAACTGACATGACAACTTTTTCCCTTTTGCTACTCCCCAAAGAAAGAAGTATTTTATATGTGGAACTTATCAATTGCTCAGCTACAAATGGATTGATAGTCCCATTGAATGATAGTGGTTATTTCCTCATGATGTGTTCTAACATTGATCCTCCACGTTGTGGATCAGGATGCTCCATATGGGTAAGGTTATTATTTATAACCCGAGTGAGTTTCTCCAGTATTTTTATAATCTATTATGCACTAGTTTCTTCACTAGTTCCAATATAATTATCTTTATTAGTAGGGAAATCATTACATCGATTAAGTGCATTGATACAATTTATATTCCTTCCACTATGTTTCATTTCTAAATAATGTCACACACAAGGATAGTTTATGAATCGCAATACATAATTCCAAACTTGTATAATACCTAAACAAATTGAATATTTTATGAATATAATCCATAATCATACAAATGTTTTCATTGGGGAATTATTTACTCATAAATCTTTCATGATAGTTTTTATATAAATTATGAATTATCCTAAGCATATCCCCTGGGAGTGTTAAAACAGGTGCATAGTAAGGCCCATTATTGTGTACCTGAATACCTCGGGTTAATCCCAAAACTCATTATCGGAGTTTTCACTCCTAGGTACATCCTCTCAAGAACCACATCATGTTGTAGTATCTAGACAAGGATTTATTTGTAGGAAAAGCACATAATATCTATATTACCAAAATCTTTGGATGTTCTTCTATACAAATCCTCAAAGTCTATCTTAGGGTATTGTTCTCTAATCACTGTTTTTCTAAATCTAGTTTCCAAGGATTGTACTAAACCTCATTTGATTCCAGCTTTAATTCCCCGACCCTAGTTAACCAGAGTCGGTGAATTATTACATAACATTGGAATGATCAGAAGGTATTGAGACCTAAAACACCGAATAGTTTAGTATCCTTGGAAGTACTAGATATATACGTAAGTTTTATATTACATTATGAAATGAAAAAACATGAATATTATGTCTCCTTTGAACATAGTCATATCCCTTATCCTATTCCGACGGTCAATCATAATATACATCTTCACATCCTAGAAAAAATGAAACATTAGTAAAGGGTGAGCTCATATTATTAGTAAGGATAACAATATAACATAAACTATTATAAATAAGCACAAAAATATAAGGTAATGCATATGACTAAAACAAAAGAATTTTAAAATTGAAATTTAGTATATATGACAATGATAAATCAAATAATTCCATTTATGTTTTCACATGGACATTCTACAAGTCGAATAATCACATGTAATATCAATAGCTAATTTCTTAATGATAAAATGCATAATGTGAGACAACCTAACCACATAGTAAAGGCCTCGTTCTAAGACTACAAATAAAAATTTTATCAAGGAAGTGTACCAAGTCATTAGTTTGTCTAATGAGACCTATCGATGTATCGATGGGCTATAACGGGCCCCACCTATCAATTACTACGTCCAATGCATTCCCCATATGAAATGGTTAAAACATAACATGAACATTCTTATTAAAATTAGCATTTGAAATTTTAATACATTAAGAATAAACCCTGAGTTTTATAAAAATAGCCCATCCACAATCAGTCATATCACAAAAACTTCAATAAAATATGGAAGATTTTATAATATTAAATAATCTTCAAACAAGCATAAAATCCAACAATGAATGTTCACATAGATGAAATCAAAACTATTTGAGAGAAATATGTCTGTATTTTTTAAAATCATTTAAAATTCACCTAATTATAAAATAAATCATTTATTTTGGAAATATTATTTTAATATTGTAACATAATCTTAAAAGGTTTATAATTTCGGAAAATAGCCGCACCCACCGTATAAGTTAGAAAACATTCTTTTCCATAATTTTTTGATAATGTCATAAAGTAACATGTTTGGAAAGCGACAGAAAGATTCCATTCAAAACATTTCATAAAAAATAATCCAAGGGTATAAATTACATTAAACCATAGTCTATTAAATAGTAAAATCTTTTGAAATATATATTTATGAAACTCGAATTTGGATGATAATGGAGTCCCAGTAGATACTCACGTATAAACAACCTCAAATAATAAAGAGACTATTAAATGAACACTTACCTTGTCCTTTTCGTTAGACGAGGGTAAGTTAATATCCTATATAATGGTTAAATAATTGTCATAAAATTATACAAGAACCAAATACATAAATATGATATCATATATAATCCTCTAATATTGCTTTGTTAAAATATTTCAGTAGTATCACTGTTTCCGTGTTAACTGATTGGTTTTCCTTTATATGTTTTGTTATGTAAGTCATGTTAGTTATGTATAGGATGTATTTGATTAATATCTAGAATTATATTAAGTTCTTACACATTATTGTTAATCATCAAATGAAAATTATTCTTGAATTTTTACGATGGGGAATAAAATCTCATCACGTCGTAGAGACGATAAGCCGTACGTATGCACGAGTGAAAAAATCAATCTATTAATGGTGAAATCATATGTAGTTTGATGGTATATTATATATAAATTATCATTAACATGTTATATTTGTTATTTACATCTATTATACTCATTATTATACCCATCCAAATAATGAAGGGTTGAATAACAAACTACACTATGACATAGAGACAATAATCCGTCTATACGCACGTATGGTGACCTTTCCCTTCATAGAATGGATAGAATATTTAATATAGTTTTACCATATTTATAATAACTTAATATAATGTAGAAGGTACTGGGTTTATTAATTTTTTATAGAAACAGTAATGAAAGAGGATGTGGAAGAAGAAAAGAACTATGAAAGAGGTCATGAAATAATTACCTCTTCTTCAGGTGCTTCCTTTTGATTTGAACCAAAGCGATCCTTAAGATGGATTTATGATCGAATTAAGGCCTCTAAGATAAAGTGAGGGTATTTGGGAGGATATCTTATCCCGTTTTGGTTGACCCAAATGGATTTGGAGGTGTGAATTGGAGATAAGGGAAAGTACCCTTTTACCAGAGAGGTGAGGGGCATTATAAGAATGTTTTGAAACATTAATTTATTATTACATCTTTTTCATTTTCCAATAGCTAAAAATGATCTATTTCTAAGATAAGGTGGGTATGGGTAGAAATAATCACAACCAATAGGTTTTATACATGATTAGGTTACTGTTTAGACCTTATCTTTTAGATTTCTGTCTTGGTTAAATATTTTAACATTTACAAAGTTCCATTGTATTTTTAAATTAAATGGTTAATAATCTGACAATAAATTGCCTAAAGAATTTGAAGTGGATCATAAATGTTATATATAACCTTATCTAATTCCTTTTTATGAATTTTAGATTTTTAGGAGCATTATATCATTTAATAAATTAGTAAATGTTTTAAAACTCATTTATGTCAATTTTGACAATTTTTTGTATTTTGTTTTTGTGAAAGTCATAACAACTTTATTACATCAATAAAAAATTGAATCAACCCTAATATGTCATATTAAACTTTAAAATTTATGTAATACATCAAAATCCTCAACTTAAATTTATTTTAATAATTATAATATCAATTATATTAGTCTTTCCATAATAAGGTAATTACCGCATATTCAATGTGTCGTAAATAAATTTATTTATTTAATGTATAAAAATAATAAATAAAATACCATGATGTAGGAAATCTCTTTAAATTTATAAAAAAAATTTATTGTCTAATTTATCTTATGTATAACCATATATTAAAAATGGTTTAGTTATTAAAATTATAATTTAAAACTCTTCACTCTTCTTTAAATAAAATATAATAAATATCCTAATTTAATCCAAGTGAATAAAAAAGGATATTATTTTATTCCTAAGGTTGATTTTGGTATCAATAGACTTATCCAATTGAACTAGAAAATTTTTTGTGGTAATCAAAATATCATATTTACCTTTATTTACCCTATTTAATTTTAACTGTGTTAAATAAAATTCAAAATTTACAATTTACAAAAAATTATTTTCATCTTATTAAACCAAATATTATCTACTGATGTCAACTGTGTCTCTTTTATTTTTGAATTTCAATTTATAGTATCTGTAAAATTATGTTTCATGTAGATTTACAAATGTTCCTAGAAGGTGGGTAAAAGTCATTAAAAAGTTCAATAAAATTTTATATATATAATATTATTATAAAATGACTCCAATGAATTAAATGGATTAATATAGGTATTATGTAACTATTTTAACTTTAAAATAAATTTAAATTAAAAAATAATTATTTAAATAAATAGTCGCTTTTAAACAATAATGTAGTGTTTTCAGTATTCATCAAAAATTGAAGGTTTTCAAAAAAATAACAAAAAATTTACCCTAATTAGATTTTGATATTTTGAATCCAAAAATTAAACCAATTTATGAAAACGAATTTATAAAATTTCAAAAATTGGGTATTACTATTCATAAACACTTTTTAAACGGTTAGTTTTATTGGTCGTGGTGTGCTAAAACTCGATGTTGCATAAATTGCATGCCATTTTATTATTTAAAGAGAAGAATACTATGGAAGCTTGGGGTGTTAAATTATTCCCTCCTTAAAATAATTTCTTCCTCAAAATTTCTAGAATATAACTGCATAAAAAGAATCAGGTGGTTCTTCATCATAAGTTCCTCAGGTTCCCACTTTTCCTCTTCCATTTGATGGTTTTTCCAGAGAACTTTTACCAAACGAGTAGTGCAGTTTCTCGGCACTTAATCTCTTGTGTGAAGATTCTTGATAGGATTTTGAAAATAAGACAAATAGGATTCCAGTTCTAATTCTTCATAGATGAGTACATGCATTTTGAAAGGCATATATTTTCTCAATAATAATACGTGGAACACATCATGGATTTTGGAGAGAATTGGCAGCATTTTCAAACAGTAAGATACAAATCCACTTCATTCTATAATTTCAAACTGTTTAATGTACTTGGGACATAATTTTCCCTCTTTACCAAATCATATAACACTATTCCATGGAGATAACTTCAAGAAGACATGATAACCTACATGAAATTTTAAATCCTCCCTTTGGTTATCGGCATAACTCTTTTTCCTACTTTGAGATGCATTGATGTGGGTTTGGATAATCTTTACCGTTTCCATTGTTTCCTCAAAAAGTTTTGGGCCTACGATTTTTTGTTCACCAACGACATCCCAAGAAGTTGGTGTGTGAAATCTCAATCTATATAATGCTTTATATGGTGCCATCTAAATACTTGAATGAAAGATATTTTTATTGGAAAATTCAACCAAAGGTAAATACTTATCCCACATACCTTGGATGTCATGGGAGATAGATCTCAACTTGTCTTCTTAGGTTTGAATAATCTATTTTTATTGTCTATCGGTTTTAGGGTGGTAGTCAATGAAAAAATAATGTTTAGTATCTATGGATTTCTGAATACATTTCCAAAATCTTGATGTTAAATGAGGATCATGATTAGAAACAATCGGTAGGGGAAACCATTAACTCTTAAAACTTCATTAGTTTATATTCTAGTTAAACGTTCAAGTGGTAAATATTCTCTTATTTAAAGAAAATGTGCAATCTTACAAAGGTGATCAATAATGACCCATATTGCGTCATTCCTCCTAGGAGTCATTGGCAGCCCCATGAAAAATTACATCATAATATCATCTCATTTCCACTCAGGTATGGGAAGAGGATTCATGACTCCACAAGGATGTTGTCTTCCTACCTTCACCTGTTGACATATCATACATCTTGACACAGAATCAATAGTCTCCCTCTTCATGTTGTCCCACCAAAAATGTTCCTTCAAATATCTATACATCTTAGTGAAAACAAGGTTTATAGAGAAATTAGAGCTTTGATCGTCACCCAAAAATAACCTTTTAGGATCAGGTATATCGGGAACATAAAATCTCTTCCAAAATTTCAAAATTCTATCTTTATATACAATTTCAATCAATCTCACATCATTCAAAACATTAATTTTCTTTTAAAATTTCTCATCATTAGTCTAAGAACTTTTTATTCTTTCTAGTAATGATGGTTTTGAAACCATTAGGAAATGATTTGATGTTTCAATTTCTATAATTATTACTATATCCATATTTAATATATCCATGAACATAGGTTCTCTTTCAACTCTTATCTTATTCAGAACTCCATTATCCTTTATTCTCAAAGCATCTACCACATTATTTGCCTTCCCTGGGTGGTAGTGTATTGCGCAATCACACCCATTGAGTAGTTCAAGCCATTTCCTTGGGCTTATGTTGGGATATTTCTATGTGAAAATATACTTAAAACTCCTTTTATCAGTATATATCTCACATGAATTACCATAGAGATAGTTTCTCCATATCTTCAGTGAAACTATTGCAGCTGCTAACTCAAGATCATTAGTATTCTAGTTTTGTTCATTGATTTTTAGCTTTTTTCACTCATATGAAATAACTCTATCATTATGTATAAGGACACAACCAAGCCCTTTCTTTGAAGTGTCCATATAAATAAAAAACCCATCATTCCCCAATGGTAGATTCAAGATAAGAGCATTGACTAATATTTTCTTCAGTTATTCAAAAAATTATTCAAATTCTTTTTTCAAAACAAATGTAACCCTTCTAATAATGATGATATTTTCCAAGAGGTTAACTCTGATGAAATTTAATAAATTATTCATGATATTTAAGTATATATAACTGAGAAATAATTGACAATTGAGTGTTAAATGGTGATGTTGAAAACCCATTTTATCCGGGTTCTATAGAATTTACAGTTTTATCATTGGTGTTAAGATTGATTTACTTGAACGTGAATCATGGTTGGAGTGACTATATTTTTAGTAATTTTGAACAATTAATGAAGGATATTTTTTATAAATACAATGATCTTACTAATTCACATTATAATGTGATGTAAATATTATTCATGATTGGATTAGGTTACAAAAAAATACATGTATTCCTGAATAATAGTATTCTATATAGGAAGGAATATGAATATCTGTCAAAGATTCCGAAATGTTGGAAATCATGGTATAAGTTGAATGAAAAATTACATGCTAATTTAGTATTTATAAGGACCCCTTAGAAGTAATTATGGTATCTTTCTATCATCCTTCATTTTAAAAATTTATTTTAAAATTCACATGATGAAAAATAGTTAATTTGAAATGAAGATGAGTGGATATGCAATGGGAAATTAAGGCATCAATGCGACTTTCATAGTGGAAGAAAAATGATCAGTAGTTTCTTGTTTTCAGAAATGAAGCTAGAAATATCATTCTTGGATTATGAACATAGAGAATGAATCTATATTGAATTAGTAGTATCACACATAGTTCATAACATATTTTAATGGTTATTTACAACTTATCTCTAGAATTTTTTATGAATTCAATATATGTCATATTGTGTTTAATGATACCTGGAACAAACAACTAGGAAATTATATTGATATTTTCTTGTCACAATTAATTAATGATTTTAAAATAATATGGTAGGATGGTATTAGGGTGTTTTATTTTTATAAAATGTAATATTATCAACTATAATTAAGGATTATGGACCCTAAAAATGACTTTCCAGCGTATGAAAATTTCATTGGATACAATGTTAAGCGGTATAAATCATATTTAATTTTTGAAAAAATAAATAATATTATCCATTAAATCATGGTAGAAAAACAATATAAAAGGTTCATTGAATATTTTTGTATTTAGATCACTCTTATAGGATATTAAACATACAATTCAATGGCTCTTAATAATTTTATATTTCTCCAAAACCATTATTCACTAATAATTATTTTGAGAAGGTGGAAAACCTTGATGTGACATTTAGAAAGACACATAAATATTTTAATTATATAAATATATGGATGAAAAAGTCAGCATTGTTTGAGAAACCATATTGGTGATTTTATGAGGGAAAATTTAACATTGATTTCATCCACTAGGTGAAGAATACATGTGATAGCTTGATTGGATCATTATAATATTTTAATATAAATACAAAATATGGGTTGAATAATAGATTGGACTCACTCTCAATGAGAAAATATTTATAGTTATCTCCCACTACTAATGGAAAGAAAAAATTCCTACCACTAGCTTGTCATTAATTATCCAAGAGGGAGAAAATTATCTTTCTTTAGTTTGTTCATGACATCAAGGTGTTGTAGGGTTATTCTCCAAATGTAATTTTTTTGTTCCTTTAAAATATTTTGAGTTGACATGTATGAAATATCATTATTATCAAATCCTAATGAAACAACTACTACCTTTATCATTACATGGGATATTTACCATCCATTTCATAAATTCTATAATCATAGTCTGTTATTTTTTCAATTTAATTTTATATAAGGTTATTTGTCTGTATGATTTGAACAGTTTGTAAAAACCACATCCATAATTTTTTTAATGGGAAATTTATTTTCCTCCTTATTTTTTTATATCTTTGTGTATTTAATAATCCATTGGGTGAAAAAAAAATTATTTCAGACCAGTATATCTACATTGAATGTATCCTTTTGAAAAATATATGATGTCATTTAAGGGTTATGTTAAGAATCTATATCAACCTGAAGCTTCAATTATTGAGAGGCATGTTTCTGAAGAGGTTTAATAGTTTATTAAAAGTTATTTTTCAGCAGTAGAGTACATATGATTGAATCCTTCTCTCTATGGACATGTTAATTATTGGTTAAATAAGATATGTGGATTGAAAGTCAAATCATTAATAAGAGAATAGATAAAGAGGGTAAATTTATATATGTTATAGAGAATATAAGATGATCAAAAAAATATACCATTTCATATTAATGTGATGAAATGATGTTATCTAAAGAATAATGATATGAGGATTTTGACTGTGCATAATAATACAATTTTTGCACTGTTTAGAGAGCTCGTGCATTGTAGATCTGATGCATCTGAATCATTGAAATGGTTAGTGGGTAGTGCAAGTATATATTTGTTAAAATGGTTCATGTATGAAATTAATGATTGTATATTTCATACATGTGTTTATGAAAACTGATGTGTAGTTCAGAATAGAAGTGTATTGGTGTTCATAGAAACAACCCATTTTTATAGTTATTATGACAAAAATACAATTTCCACATTAACTGAATATTATGGATTCAGTAAAGAAATATGGGAGGTTTATTAGATTCAATTTCAAGTTCAATTGTTTAACTAAAAATAGTTTAGTGGTAACAATAATTTCATACATGATGAGTTTGGAATTCCACTTGCTAATCTAAATAGATTGTAATATACAATTGATCCTTTTATAATGGGAACACATAAATTATTTTTTCCTTGATAAATTCAATTGTAAGAGGTTTATTGTTTTATAGGGAAAAAATAATATATCAGTGATGATAAATATGATGAAGATTTTGATTTATGTGAGATCCCTACTTCCGTGGTATGATTAATTGATAATATTGATGAGAACATGGTAGACATGGTTTGTGCCGTATAAAACAGTAACGGCAGAAGAATTTGGGAATACAATCCTTTAGTAGAGTCCTAATGTTACAGGTCATAACATATTTTTTTTCTCTTTTACATTTAAAAATTTCATAAAATATTAGATATTTTGTTTTTTTATTTTATTTATTACAAAACAAACTATAACAAATATGTTTAATTGTTTTTTATGTTAGTTTAGTTTTGTCTATTTTTCCATGACTACACTAATTTCACTTATCTAGTAATTGATTTTCTTGAAATATATTTATTGGAAAATTAATATGTTAAATATAAAAATAATTTATAATTATATATTTAAAAAATATTCTTTTTTTCCTAAATGACGATTTATTAAGATGGATCATTTAATTATTCACTCACTATTTTTGGATTACATTTCATTCATTCACATGTAATTTAAAATCTCAATACCATTGTTAGAATTTTTTTATATATATAAAATATGAATAAAAATGTGTTATGTTTAATTTAGTTTACTTTTTTTTGGTAATTTTTAGTTTTTTAGTTAAATTAGTATTGTAATTGTTGATTTTTTATATTTTTGTACTAATGGTTTATTGCTATGATTTGTAGGATAATGATAGAAAAATCAACAGATCCAAAAAAGTCATATGGACATAATAAGACTCATACCTCTAGGTTGGAACCTGCACATGACCCTCTTTATGAGACCCATCCTTTGATTCAAGAGACATCTACTACCACGGGAAAAAATAAGAGTATGATGGTTGATAAATGTGGAAAACCATGTTTACCAAAATAATCATCGGACCATAGATAGGACTAGAGGATGTGGGTATACTTTTATGATAATTATATTCAACGAGATCCTAATTTAAAGCAACTAAAAAGTTTTATATAAATTCAGGATAATAGAAAAGTTAGTATATTGATTGATCATTGGAGAAGTGTTGAAAAATTGACAATATGTCAATTGGGGAGACCATCTTGGTAAGCTCGTTTGTTATTATTTTACTTATCTAGAAATATTTTTAGTAATATATGTCTTTCTACTTCTTATCATATGCCATATGAAATACCTGACACTAGATGAGTTAGGGAAAAAATGTTTATTATTGAAGGTTGGGAGATAGAGGGATTTCAAATCATCCCTCACATCAGATTTCATTTTTGGTAATAAACAACATTATAATCCACATGATATGTATCCCTTTATAGATAAAGATACATTGGAGTAATTTACTAAATGTTGAAGATGAGAAACATGTTTGGTAAGTGGAATGCTACATTTTAGATGCTTTTTTTATAATAATGATTTATAAAAGATTTATTTATTCATAATTTAAAATAATCTAGGATATCTTATCAATTGATCCATTATAGAAACATATACCCTCATACATTACCTCAGGGAGGGTATACGTAATTGAAAGATGAAATGATGGATGAAAATTTTCAAAAAATAAGAGGTGAGTCTTCATGTTTTATAGAGGTTTCCCATCCACCCACTGGCTGGACATGAAAAGTGAAAGAGGGCATAAATGAGAAAAATGGAAAATATTTTTCATAAGTGTCTAGGGTTTTAGTTAAGAGTATTGTAATATTTTTTCATCATTTATATATTTATGTTAACTCAATTTTTTAATATTTTGATTCATTAAATAATTTTTAGAATAATTCATAAAAGACTCAATTGAGGCAAGGACCACACATGGGGTTTTTTAAGTGTTATTAGGATGGATATTTTCGCTACAAAATTGGGAAAACACTAACAAATTAGTTGTGTATGTGGATACCCAGTGGGTGTATCGGCGAAAATTGTGTTTTCAGTTTCTTTAGCTTCTATAATGGAGGGTGTTTAAAAAAAAGAATATAATATTTGGAGGATAAAGTTCAAGATATTCATGTAATGATTGAGTATAAGATCAGATCTTCGATGCAGTTGATGTTTGCAGACATGGAAAGATAGTTTCAAACTGCATATCCCACTCCTTCACCACCGCCTACAGCTTTGACTCCCCTATGACTTCCAACAGCTCCCACTCCCCCAAATCCTCTTATAGGCCCCAGTACTTAACTTATCCTACACCCCCACACTTCATCCATCATCTCCCAATTTTACACCTCCTCCTATAGAACCCACTCTTTATCTTACTCCTACACACCCTCCTCAACAGTTTTCCCATTATTGTGTGTTTTATGTTGATGATCCATAGGGTCATATTGTTTCATATGGGATGAGATTTTATATTTGAGATACCATTAATTATCAAAATATAGAGATATATAATCATAGGGTCACTGTAGAAGATATTATTGATATATAAACTAGAGTATTATTACTTTTAAATGATGTGAGTATAGTTGGACAATGTATCAACCACTTTTTAGTTGGGATGTCTAGACTTCTAAGACATCCTACCATAGAGGAATGTGTATATTTTATATTTTATTTCATTTTTGTATTAATTTTTTTCACATTTAAAATTTTATATATTTATCTACATTTTAACAAGAATACATTAATGGTAATGAAATACTATATAAAAAATGACAAATAGAAACATATGTGCCTTTAGATATAGATTCTAGTTATCTGGACGAATTGTAAAGATATTAAAATTTGTTTTTGTATGTTTATTAGATTGAAATAGAAGATATTGTTTGTGGGTGTAAAATGACTATGATGATTTGAAAATGATATCATCGAGCTTGTAACTGCAGATCATTTGGTGATCAACATGATGCAATTTTTTCCCTGTTTTTCTTTACATAAATCATTACATGCATTTATTTTATTCAATATTTATACTTACATTTGTTTTTATTATTTATATTTATAAAACGTGTAGTGAGACTGAAAATAAAGATTTATATCGATTTATGGACCCACAATTCATTTCACATGCTGTGAAGAAAATGATTGAAGTAGAAATAACAATTTATATTTATGAAATATTTCAAAAGGACGTAATTATTTAGTGATGGATATTTATTTCAATTAAAGTTTATGAATTATATAACTCACAAAGTGTTATATATCATTTAACATAATAAACACTGATAATAAATTTTCTTTTATATTAATGTCCATTGAATGTTCGGAGTTTTTTTTCCAAGAAAGTAGGAACTTTACTGGCTATGTTGTATCCATGGAGAAGTGAAACATCATTTTAAGGATGTATTGGAAATTTTGGATTGAATTTATTAATACTTGTTTATATTATAATTATTTTTAAATTTATTTCATTCATATTATTTTCTAACATGGGATAGAATTTCATTCAATAGAGCCCAAAGAAAAAGAGCACCGAGATTAAATATATAAAAGAAAAGGTTAATTTTCATTTGTAATTATTAAATTTTCAATATATTACATAATTGTGTTATTTTGATTTTAAAGACACATTTAAAAAACATTCATAAAAATGAAGTTGTAAAATAATTTTTTAATTATGCATTATGAATTATGTATGAAATAATTTCAACATGGATAGTTATGATGTTTCAGCATGTTACATTTCAATATAAACATTTCCTTTCTTTTTTATTCATAATACATGTCAAATGATTTTATTTTAATTTATATATTTTTTGTGACCCTATGAATAATAGTGAAATAGTTCTCAAACAATTACAGGTTGAATGGAAAAATAATTTTATAGGTTTGGCTAGATTTTAATTTATGTTTACTAAAAATTGTAATTCTGATTGTTTTACTTGTAAATGTGTATTGCTATTTTTTTCTAATAATTCTTCTTATTTTCATCATTGTTTGTTGGTATGGTATGTTGTAGGGAGGGTAGTTGAGAAATATTTATTTTAAAAAATATGTTTTCATGTCGGATATTTATTAACTGGCGTGGTTAACCCTTCTCTCATCAGTTTTCCCGATCGGTTATAAAATTACAAACGTGGAAAATAATTTTTCACCACGGTTATTGGATAAATGATGTAAAATAATAGAAAATAAAATGGGTTTTCACATTTTTTTAATAACCCACATGATAACCCCTTAATCACATCATTTATTCACTATGGATATCAAATAACCAATGTGAAAAATGGTTTTCAACATCAGATATCAACTAACCGACGTGGAATCCAATTCTAAATGATTTTATGACATCAGTTATACAATAAATAACGTTATAAACCAATTATATAATACATTTAAAAACTAAAATAGTTTAATTGATGTTATATAAATAGTTTAAACCAACAAATTTGATAACGGTGTATAATTAACAACATTAAAAAGCATAAAAACTGATGTAAAAATGCATTTTATACACTAGCGTATCGTCTCAATGTTTGTAATATAAGTCATTTTTCATAAACAAAATTAATGAATAGTTTTAAAGGTATAATTTATTTATAAAATTATAATTGTTTCATCATTATTATACTGGATATGTTGAGATAATGACTTCTCTAACCTCGGTTAACGCACTGAAGCTGTTTTGAATTAATGAACCGAACGTACCCAAAACACAGGACGTAGGATTAAATGATTAAGTATATAAATGTTTTATTAAAATAAATAACGAAAATTATTTAATAATAACGTATTAAACCTACAAATGGTTTTTTATAAATCAATAATTTATATAATCTATTTATTGATTTGTTAAAGGACATACATGGATTTCCTTCACTTTAGGTAAGGGACTTTGTCTCAATTTTTGTTCATTGAGGAATATTTTAATGTCATATGACTAATTTATTTTATATAGGGTATATAATTTCAATTTTACATGTAATATAATTAATCCTTCATACATAATGGTATTTTAATTTTAAATTTTCATTATTTCATCCAAATATATTTTTATTGATAGTTACTAAGTGGTAAAGAATTTCATAACTTGATTTATTTTAATTAGAATATATTATTTTTTCATTATCTTCAAAATTATAATATTATGAATGTAATTTATATTGTTATATTATTTTTCATTAAATGTTTTTGTGGATTTACATTTGATACCCATAATCGGTTCATTGATTAATTCCCACTTCAACGTTATGATTATTGCAAGGGTTTATTATCTCACTTTTATTTCTATGTGACATATTCCATATTCACCATTTTTTTTGTTGTCTGTATAATTACCATGAATGTTATTTATGATTATTTTGATGAAAATTATTCTAATTTCTAAATACATATGACATTCTATATTTTGTGAGGTTTGGATCCAGACATAACCAGTGTAGTAAGGGACTTTGTCTCAACTATCCTTTATTAAGGCATTTTTTAATTTTATGCACCTAAAATATTTTATATGGTGAATATAATACCAATTTTACATGTAATATCAAGTATCATTCATATATCATGGTATTTTATGTATCAATTTTTATGATTTCAACAATGGTTATTTCACATGAATCTTACCAAGTGGTATATAATTCCATAACTAAATATCATTTCATTGGGTTTTACTTCTTCTTTGTCTTTGATATTATAATATTACATGTGTATTGAATTTTTATTATCTTATATTGTAATTATGCTTTATTATCTGGATTGGAATTTTATTTCCAAAATCGAATCGTTTATTAATAATCACTTCATAATTATGTTAATTTTAAGAATTTCCCATCTTCCTTTTGTTTTTATGAGACATATGCCATATTCAACACGTGTTTTGGTTTTGTTGGGAATATAATGACGATAAATGTTTTTATTATTATTTTGAAAATAGTTTTTGTTATTTATGAATCCATATGATTTACTCACTTTCATGAGGTGTTGATCGAGATATTTCCAAAGTAGTAAGGGACTCTTTTTATCAATTTTCCATCATTAAGGAATATTTTAATGTTATGCACCAAATTTATTTTATATCATGTATATACTGCCCATTATACATTTAATATCATGAATTATTCATAAATAATGGTATTTTATATTTCAATTTGAATTATTTCATCCAAGGGGATTTGACATGAATGTTACCAAGTGGTAAATAATTTCATAACTCAAATTTTTTTCTTTGGGTTATATTAATTCATCATCATCATTGATAATATAATAAAATTTGTGAAATAAATTTTTATTATATTATATTGTATTAAAAATTATTTTTTTTTGTGTTTAAAATTAATATATATAAATTATTCACTGATTAATTATCACTTCAAAATTAGGATCATTTTATGGTTTTCCCGTCTCAAATTGCCTTATTTGGGACATATATTATGTTATATACCTATATTCATTTGTTAGTTTTATCTACATTCCCTATGAAATGTTATATCATGAAAATCCTTATTTTAATTATATTTAATTTATCATTTGAATTTATTTTTTCAAGGTCCTTATGATTGAAGGGCTACAAATTGGAAACAGATTTATATTACTATCCAATTTCTTTTAGGATTATTAATGTTCAAGGTTCATTTAGAGGTTATCATATTATCTTATTTTCCTAAACCAAATATATTTTCTTATCATATGGTTATGGATGTGGTTCACATGTTTAATTTCAATTTCCCCCTATTAATTTAATAAATATGAAGAAATATTTTAAGCGATACTGATCCTTTATCTTTATTTTAGATTAAGAATACCATTTTTCCATATCAATATATTCAAAAATGATTTCAAATGTGTTCTTTTATTATTATAAATTATTTACTAAGGATAATTTTTAGTGCCTTTGAACTTATTTTAAATGTTTTAAAAAATAATTTTTTCTTAATGTCTTCCAACTATGTCATATTGAAACCCATTACAAAATTGTTTTAAAAGAATTATTGTTTTTATCCTTTACAACATGAATATATTTTCCTGAATTTTTGAAATCTCAATAGTTTAGAAATTAATTTTTACGTTTTAGAGATTATTTTCAAAGAAAATTATTTTCATAATTTTTTGGAATGTTTTGGATTTTTAATTAGTGTTTTTAAAATGGGAATGGTGTTTTATTCATAAAATGTTTTATGTGATTATTCAAAATAATTTTGTATCTCAGATGACATCCATTGATGTTACTTAGAGTGAAAAGTTTATTTTCCTCAAGATTTTTTAATGATATATTAATGGTATTTCCATTCATCAATTTCAACAAAACATAATGTAAATTTTTCTCCAATGGGGATAATTTTTTATGATATAATGATTATTAAATCTCTGGATGAATTATTATTATTTCAAAGATATTTTCATGGGATTAATTTATTTTCCATGTGTTTTTCTTGTTGTAAAGATATTTTCATGGAATACATTTATTTTCCATGGGTTAATCAAATTATGAATGTAATATTGGATGTTTTAATGAGTTTTGTGATGATATCTAAGATCAATTTACTTTATTTATTTCATCTCTCTTGGAAATATTTTATTAAGGGTTGAGTCCCATTATAGCTCACAGGTGAGCCCGATACAACTTATATGATTGGTTAAGACCCATTATATCTCAAGATATAATAGTTTGAGCCCCATTATAGCTCATGATATGATGGGTGAGCTGCATTATCACCCTCCAATGCATTCACTATTAAATCCCACTATATGGTTATTCCATATATACGAGTTATATATTGATAATTTCTTATATACCAAAACATTTTATTTATTATTGCTACAGGTTATAAACATTTCCTTTCATTATGATTGATATCATATGTCTTGTAATTATTTATTCTAATAAGTATTTCCTTTACTAAATCTATATTCCATGTTTCATGGTTATTGATCCATGTACGGATGGGTATAATTTCTCTTATGTTTTGATGATGCACTTTGATTTTGTCATCAAACTCTTATGCACTTCTTTTTCTCACTGATGAAATTTAAATTTTACTGTTTTTTTATCCATACTAATAATTTGAACTCACCCTTATTATGTTTCATTTTTCCTGGGTTATTAATAATGATGTTAAATGAATTATGTATAGATGGGTTTATATTGGATGATGTTGAAGACCAAATATGAAATATGAAAAGTTGGGTATACTTGTGAAAATAATCACTTTAATTCATGGGTATTTTTTATTTATGAGTTTTTCCTAATTCTATGAAACTAGAAAACTAAAAATATATTACGTTTTTTTTTGAAAACACCCATCAACCAAAAGTCCTAGGTAGATATTCATAATATTTAAGAAGATTACAAGAGTCTAAAATGTGTTATTTTATTACAGTCAGCCATATAAAGAGGGATTAGGGTCTTAGGAAGAGTATCAGTCCAGGTAATAAGTTCACCAACCCCAATACTCACAAGACCATCTGCAACCATGTTTTCCTCTTGATAAACATGCATGATGATGTTATTGAGAGTTGAAAGAGTCTCAATGCATTGCCTCCACTTTTTTACAAGTCACCAAGAGATATACATTACACCATTTCTGATTGCCTACACAATAGTAGAAGAGTAAATTTCCAACTAGATATTATTCCAAAGTTTTATATTCACAAATAAGACAACGTGTATTATCCCAAGCATCTCTACCTCAAGATAATTGGTCAAACCATAGGAACCATAGAAACATCCTTTAACAGATTCATCATGATCCCTAAAGACTGCACCACAATCGGAAGGTCCAAGATTCCTTTAGAAGAGCCACATGTATTAACCATAATACAAAAAGGGAAGGGAGGGATCCTAAACACCTCAATAGTACCCGAAGTAGGTCTGATATTTCCTTGAACACCCAGATTTTTCAGAATCATAAAGTCTTGAATGTTGTTATAGCATTCACCCAAACAGACCCTGTACAAATCCCTTATAGCCACAAAAAATTGCATCGTGACAGGCTTTAAGTATCATCCCTTTCCATTTTGAAAAGTAGCATTTCGATGCCTCCAAATTTCATGTATCACTTCAGTGACAACCACATAGAGGAGATCTCAAACTTGAGTTGAAAGCTGGATAACCGAATAACAAAGGAGAAGGGCCTGTGGTCTCGAAAATCTAAGCCCACCCGGAGCAAAAGCACCCAAAACCTTCCTCCATATGGATGAGGCCATTGCACTGGTGAGAAAAAAGTTGCTTCACATCTTCTCGATGATTGTGGCACATAAAACACTTAGAACAAATCTTCAAATAAAACATTTTTCGAACCTCATCAGTAGGAAATCGGTTATAAAAAATACTCTATATAAGTGTAAAGTGGGAAGGCCTAATCCATGGTTTATTAAATACAGACAACCATTTATTCTCATAATTAAGACCCTTGGAAAGAGGAGAATAGTATAATTTTCTAGTCAAAACACCATTTCAAGCCATCCCCCAAGCTAGAAAATCAGAGGATGAGACAAAATTATTGTAGTTGATCAGATCTTGAAGTTATTCTAGCAAAGTTTCTGGAGGATCATCCAGAAAATCCATGATAGAAACCTGCTCACTCGAACCGAGTGTATTAGGTTGAAATCCATCAGCAAGAACGTCACCTTACCAGTTATGAAGCCATAACATAAAGCTTGAGTTCCTATTCACAATCCATCTAGAATAGTTCATAACTTTCTGAAAGGATGATCTAACTGCTGGCCAAAGAGAGGAGACAATGATAGCATTTCTACCCAACCTCAAATTTTCATCAAAACAAGATTTATGCAAACCCATCGAATCTGAATTACAGTAGATGATATTTTTGGTTAGGCAGGTTTAATGTGCTTAAAAGAGAAATTTACTTTATACCCATGCCACCAGAGTGAAAAGGTCTGCAACATTCCATCCAGGGAAAAGTGACCAACTTCCACTAATGGATGTTACCGCTCCAAATAAAATTTATGATATATGTGTTAGGAAGTTTGAGAAGTAACCCTTCCCATTTATATACCATAATAGAGTAAACCAACTTATATATGATAACATATTTTACCAAACCGATTCTCTCAGCCAAGGAGAGACTCTTCCCTTTCTAATTTGAGAGATGTCCATTAACCCTATCCACAATTTCAGAGAATAATGAATCTCTAGGGTTCCCCCAGAACAAATAAACACCTATGTAGTTGAATTACAAATATCCATCCTTGATTCCCAACTTCAAAAGAATAAAGTGCTTCCTGGAAATAGAGAACCTCTTCCCAATGTTAATGGAAGATTTGTCCCAACTGATACACTTCCTAGAGACACTTTCATAACGCTGCAATTTTTTTTAAAACATGGACATTCCTCTCCCCCCCCAATAAGAAAATTATGATATCATCGGAATATAAAAGATGAGAGGGGAAACTAGAGACATGGGTTCTTGGATAAACTTAATCAGAAACTAATAAAACATTTGAGTGATTAGTCTACTAAGATAATATTTTTCAATAGAGATGATTAAGGGTGAGAGAGGATCCCCTTATTGAACGCCCCTAGAGCAAGTAAAGTATACCATAAGTGAACAATTGAGAAGAACTGAGACATGGGGTTAAGAATAAAGGGAATAAACCCATCTAATAAAAGTATCAGGGAAACCATATTTTCCAAGAACCTTATAAATAACTGACTAATCCATAGTTTCAACGGATTTTTTTGTCACGATTGAGCGAAATTCTACCTTCGCTTGCAAGATTTATAAGCAGATTAAGACACTCTGAGGCAGAACATATCCATTCCTGGATAGGGATTCTTTTGATGAATTCAAATTGTTTCCACGAATGAATACTAGCAGCGATACTTGAGATCTTGTTAGCAAGAATATTTCTTATAACCTTGTAACATGTGTTAACCAAGGAAATTTTCCTAAAAAGACAAATCTCTCAAGAAGTGTCAACTTTAGGAATAAGTGTGATGAACTGAGAATTATGTCCCTGACGGGGTACCCCTATGGAAAATAAAGAGGCCAATAAGTTGAAAATATCACCTTCGATGACATCCCAACATTTCTGGTAAAATAAATTATTAAAGCCATCCGTGCCAGGACCACTATAGGTTTATAAGTTTATGGTTTATCATTAGATTAAGGGTATAAGAACCTTTAGAGTTTCTATGATATTTGATTATTAAGCTTATTTTTAAGGATTTAATAAAATTTATGGGAATTTTATAAGGATATAATTTCATGGAATAGGAAAACCTAAAGGATAAGTGATAACCCAATACATCTCAAAAGGCAAGGGGCATGAACCCACAATTGAAGGGTGAAAATAGTGTAACTCCTACCACTATCCTATGTAATATATAGGTTATTATAACACCATTTTTCACATAAATGGTTTTAATGATAATTAATAATTTTATATTCAGAACAAATGTCTTATCATATATATAATCATTGAATTGACAAGTGGTTTGGCGACTAAGTGATTAATGTTATTTTGGAAGAGGATCACTATATTTTTTGGAATATAATATAAAAGGTATGATATATCCTTTTATGTTTAGAAAATATTTAATTATGAGGTTATTAATGTTAATTTTGATATTGTATTGTTTATTTAGGGAATGATTGAGTTTGAACATTGTGTATTACTATTGAATTTCCACATTAAGGTATTATTTCATCATAAAAAGGTTATTCATTTTCTAAATTACATTAAGAATACCAATTTTGTTTTTGGTTAATGTCCATAGATATGTGTAATATATTGTTATCCCTTGTAAAGCTATGTGATCCTTTAAAATTTTATTTTAGTTTATCATACATAAGAAAAATCAAATTGAATTCTCAATGTTCAGAGAAAAATCAAATTGAATTCTCAATGAGTTTTTAATGCATCTGTGGTTTTTGATTTTTTCATTTTTCATTTATCATGAACACTCAATTTCTATTAATCAATGATATCTATCACTCTAAATCATAATGTGGGATTTATGTTTTTCTTACGTATACATATAATTAATTCCCACTAATTGTTTCCTACTTGTAAATGTAGTTATGTGTTATTCCAAATGAACTTAATGCTTCCCTCTCTATTTCTCTCTTTTCAAGTACAGGTTTTATTAACCATATTTACGATGTGGTATTTAAAAAGTGGTATTTTTTAATTCCAAACCCTTGTATACATAGTTGAAATAAAAATTTCATGAATGAAATTTATTAATCTGGTGAGAATGTAAAATCATGATATCTTAAAATTATAAAATTAGGTTATATAGTGTATTTGACATGCAACAGAATAATTAAACAAACTAAAAAATATTAATATTTTTAATATGATTGTTATAAACTAGCAATTAATTTAGAGAGTATTAATAATATTAAAAAATTTATGAATTATATATATTATCCTAAATAATATAAGGATATTGATAACTGATTCTTAAAATATAAATATATATTTTGAAAACTAATTTTATTCTTCAAAAATACATCTTCCTCAAAAATAATTTTTATTTACTTTGGTGAGAAACTATGATAATTAATTCATATATATTTTATAAAATTACCTTCTTTTTTTAAATCATATATAAAATTAAATTTGGAATAATTTTCATTATTTTTTAGAAATTATTGTTTTTTCAATGAATAGTAAAAAATAACAAATTTTCTAAAATTTTAATATCTTTTAAATAAATTATTTACTTTAAAAAGGAAATTCAAAAAATATATTTAAATAGAAATTATTATTTTAATTTTATTTCATATAAAATAAATTTTATTTTTATATAAAAACTATAATTAAATATAATTTAATGATCATTATACATGATTTTATTATAAGTTTATTTTTTGTGTTCTAGAAACTCATTTTTAGGAAAACTATTTTGAAGTGCATAATGTTTCTCCATTTTAATTAAATACAATAAATAATTATGAGTAATTATTTCTATATAATATATAGATTATATATCAATAAATATGATTTTAAATTCATAAAATTATGATTACAAGTCATAGAGTTAAAACAATTTCATCTTATTCTTAAAAAATACATTTATTGAAAAAATAAATTTTTCACACGTCTGCAGGTTTTATTTTAAATTAAAATAATATAATTTTTAATTAAATTTGGTATAACATATTAAATATTTTTAATTATAATATTTTATATTATCTAATAAGTTCAATATTTTTTTTGAGTTATAATAAATAGTGAATACCATACAAATCCTTTACTGTTGCTAAGGTGAAAATGAGTTTATCACGGGTTAAACTAAAATTATAAGGGCTAAAATGACCTAAAAATTGTATAAATTAAATATTATGGAGACATTTATACCTTCTATCACATAATTATAAATATTTTCCAATTATTGAGCCTTTTTAAATATGATAAATTTGGGTACTCCTTTTTTTCAAAGATTATAATATTATCCTCTCCCCCACAAATAAAAATACACCCATACTCATATAATTTTCACAACATAAAATTAGTTTTGTTAAAAAAATATCTTCCCAATTACTTTAATTACTTTCATAACCATGTAATATAGGACTTTTTATCATAAAGACGATCTTGGAAATATTTTGGTATAATCTTAATGCGGTGGTCCAAGGAATATGCATCGTTCTTAATTGAGTGTTTTTATTTTATTTATTCGTCCACCTCCTTATATTATTATAAAATTTTGACGATATAATAAAATAAGTATATAAAATATACCAACGAATTATTATTTTATTTTAATATCCTAAATCCATATTCTATTCTATAAAATATGAATCAAAATCATTATATGTTTGTATAGTAGACTACAGCTTCGTGAACCGATGAACTTTTTTCATCACATCCTTTCATGAATTGTTATAATGATGTATTGAAATTATATATATGATATTACAAAAAAAGAATTATATTTCTTAATTTTGATATCTCATATATATTCTTACTTAATATTCCTTGTGTCAAAGGATAACATCAGTTGTGTGTACCGAAGACTACTACCATGTGTAGCGATGTGATTAATTTTCCACTAACTCTTTTCAAGGATGCTAAAAAGGTTGAAATTAATTTATATATGTAATATATATGAAATAATTATTATATTAATGAAATATTTATAATTATTAAAATATAATATATAATTGTACTTCTTCCATTTCAACTCACTAAAAAATGATAACATCATTCGTGTGTACATGTGGACTACAACCTCCTTGAAGTTATGTGATTATATTTTTATCACAAAATCACATGGATGATATATATAAGTATATATAATGAAATAATATTTTATTTATGAAATTATATTCATTATATAATTATAAAATATTACTTATCTTTATTCTATAATGATCTTTGAAAAATGGAACCATTACCCATGCATTCGTATGTCCAATCGTCTCCATGATTGTAGTGTTGTTCATTTTTGATAACCAAAATACATGATTATTTTTAAAGGTATAATTTATGAATAAAAATGATATTAATTTATTATTTATACTCTAGATATTTTAAAATAATGACCTCTTTTATCTAATTAAACACACTAATTCCATTTTAAAATAATGAACCAAACGTCCTCAAAATAGATAGTGTGGGCATATGTAATTATGTATTTAAATATGCATATAAAATAAATAAAATTAGTTAATTATAAGTTATTAAAACTAAAAAATGTTATTAATAAATCAAATAATTGATATAATCTTATTATACATGAGTTTTATGACATTAATGGAATATCTAGACTCAAGGTATGGGATTTAATCTCAATGTCCCTTCATTAGTTGAATATTTTAACATCATGAACCTATATTAATTTATATGGTGTGTATAGTGTCCCCTTTACATGAAATAACAAAAAAAGTATAAATAATGTTATTTTATGTCTAAATTTGAATTATTTTATCCATGTTTATTTGAATTGAATGTTACCAACTAGTTAATAATTTCACAACTCAATTTCTTTTCAATAGTTTATATTACATATTCAATGTTTGTGATATTCTAAAATTATCTGTATGGTGAAATTTGATTATATTATGTTTTATTTACTCTTGTTTTATGTGTATTTTTATTTTATACACACAATCAATTCATTTATTAATTTTCACTACAACCTTATGATCATTTGAAGGGTTTATCATCACACTTGTATTTTTAGGAATCATATTTCATTCTCAACACTTATTTTTATTTTGTCAAGTATATAAAAACAAAATGGTTTTTTATATTGAATTTCATTAAAATTATTGGTATTTACGAACCCATATGAGGTTTTATATTTTATGTGGTTTAGATCAAGTGATTACCAATGCGGTAAGGGACTTCATCTTAAATTTCCTTCATTTGGGAAAATTTTTATGTTATGCACCGTATTTATTTTAAATGTTGTATATCATTTCCCTTTTAAATTTAATATCATAAATCCTTCATAAATAATGGTATTTTTTGTATGAAATTTGATTAAATCATCCAATGGTATTTTAATTTAATTTTACCATGTGGTATATAATTACATAACTCAATTTTCTTTCATTAGATTATATTACTTCTTCATTGAATTTGTAATTATTAAATTATGTGTTTAATTAATTTAGTTTATATTATGTTGTTTTTTAAAATATTGCATTTTTTTACATTTGATACACATAATATATTCATTGATTAATTAAAACTTAAATATTATGAATATAGTAAGATTTTCTTATCTCCAATTGTCTTCCGTGAGACATATGTTATGTTATTCACCTATATTATTTTATGTTTTGTATTTACTTGAAATTCCATAGGATATATCATGAAGATTTTTATTTTAATTATATTTAATGTATCATTTTTTCTTATTCTTTCATGGGGATTACTATTGAGGAGTTACTAATGTATAAAATTATTTATAAATCTCTCTCATTTAATTCAGGATAGTTTATGTTCAAGGTTCCATTGCATGAAATCATAAGCTCTTATTTTTTTGAACAAAAAGCTTTGTTTATCCCCATGTTATGATTTTAGTTCACATATTTAATTTTAATTTCCTCTATTATTTATTGACCAAACAAAAATAAATTAGTTTATATGTGATATTAATCTTTTATCTTTCATTTAGATCGAGAATACAAATCTTCCATATCAATATTTTCTACAATGTTTTGAAAAGTGTTATTTTATAAAAATAAAAAACATCCAAAAAATATTTTTCAATGGCATTTTATAATTTGGATAAGGTTTTAAAAATGAAATTTCTAAACATTTTCTAAATGGATCACATTAACTCAATTTTAAAGATGTTTAAAAAGAATGTTTATTTTTTAAATTTACAATATGAATGGATTTTCCTACCATCATAACAACGCAATGTTTTAAATATTATTTATTATGTTTGAAATGTAAATTTAAAATAATATTATTTAATTAATGTTTTTTATTTTTTAATATTATACATATATATATATATATAATAGAAAGGATATTTTCCTCAAGAAATGTGTTGATTGATCTTTCAAAAAAAAATTCCATATAAAATGAAATCCTCTGATTCTAATCAATGCTAAAAGATTATTTTCCTCAAAAATGATTTATTGATATTTTAATGGTATTTCCATTTATTAATAACAAAAACCATTTATTTTACATATGCTACACTTGGGATAATTTTTAATTATTCTAAAATTATTCTTTCTCTAGTTGGATTATAATTGTTTCAATGATATTGCATTGGTGCACATTTATTTTCCCTCGGAAAATCATGTTTAAAATATATTTTTATGGAAAAAATTTTCATTTTCATAGGTTAATTCAGTTTTTAATTGAATAATTTATGTTTCTATGATTTGTATGATGATATAAAATATCTATGTAATTTATTTATTCCATAGTTATCAGAAATTATTTATGAATGGTTGAGCCCCTCTTCAGCTCGGGGGTGTGCTTGATACAACTAATATGGTGGGTTAATCTTGATTATATATGAAACTATGAGGGGTTGAGACCCATTATAACTCAATATATAACATGTTGATACCAATTATAACTCATTATATGACGTGTGATATTTTTATATATCTTCAATGCATTGGGTTTGGAATTCAACCTTATGGTTATTCCATTTTAAGGGGATTGTGAGGGTTCTATGAAGATAATGTACCAAGATAACCATAAGTTTTATTTATCCATGACATGAGTTATAAATTCTCCATTTTATCAAAATTTGAATATCATGTATTATTATTATTTATTTTTATAAATCCTTTCATATTTAATAATTATTCCATGTTTGATTATTGATGCTCCAATTATTGATGGGTATGTTTTCTGTTATGTTATGATTATACAAAATACTTATGTAATCCTACCCTTATTCTATTCTTAATCTCAATAATGATACTAAATTGTTAATTTTTATGTTTACCCTTACTGAGAATTTGATCTCTTTCTTTTTATGTTCCCTTTTTCCTGAGTTATATAGAATGATGTTAAATGAATTATATCTGTATGGGTTTCTTTTGGATGATGATAGTGACAAAATATGAAATATGAAAAGATGGGTACAGTAGAAAAAATAATCCCTTGAATTCACGTGTAATATAAATGTTGGAGTTTTTTTATAATTTATAAAACTCTAAACCTAAAATATCCCTGCGTACATAAGTGATTGAATATTTCATTTGGATGTAGTAAGATTTGGATAATGAAATTTAGTTCACCATTATTTGTATCAAAGACAGAAATGTATTGTTTATGATTTTAGCATCAAATCCAAGACTTTAGGTCTAGGGATGTTATTACTTTCCTTTTTGAATACCATTTCATTCATTTATTTGATTAAAGGGTGTTAAAATAGATTTCAAACATAGATTGATTGGAGAAATTATTGACTTAGATGTTGTACATCTCACTCTCTTAGGTAGTTTTTAATGATTCAAAACAAAATTTTATATTTATAATGGGTCTTTTAGATGAATATTATTATATATAGTGTAGAATTTTTTTATAAATGCTCCATACCAATCAGGGTCCCCAATAAGAGAGCGGAGTCCATTTTTAAAAACTTACACTAATAGATTCTAGTGGACACCAGATGGAACCCAGAGAGAATAAAAAAATATATCCATTGGAGTGGGTGGAGATTGGCTTAATTTCGCCCTTAACCACTCTCCATGACCCCCAACACATCTATAGTGTTCTTAATTCCATTATAGTATATAAATAAACACCCAAGGATTCCTTAATGCTGATAGTTACCATAGGTAATCATTAAAAATACATTTTAAATGATTTTCTTTCATCATGATCTCTCAAACACTTATCTATCTTCCACCAATTCTTTTATTTTCGTAATCTTATTGTGGGATGGGGAGTGTGATTAATTTTTCTTGATAATATAGATCCACTTATTTTTCTAATTTTTGGGTTCTTACTACCATTGAGTGTGCGGGGGATAGGCAATCACTACCTTTAATGTGAGTGAAATTGGGTTTCTAGACACAACCATTAAATGGCTAGCCTTGTTTTGGATTTTATTGCTACAACCAGAAAAACCCAAGGGATTTACATCATGTATAGTGTGTATTTATATCTTAACTGAAATTAAAGGTTTTGTTTTATTTGTACAATGATTGAAAAGAAATGATTAAACGAGACCACCTTAGGGACACTTTATTGAAGCAAATGTAGGGATACATCATGGGTTATTACTATACTGATTTACTAATTACATGTGCCTCCTATTTTATATTTATTATTCAATAACACTTAATTCTTATTATTTTAGTGTATCACTTCAACTGTTTTTATTCCATAAAATATTTTTTAATTTAAAAAATATTTCTAAAGGTAAATTGACCCCAATCTTTCCATCGTTACTGAGAACAATATTAACCATATACCCTTTATCCATTCATTAGAAATATAAGACGCTATATTATAATCATTGAAGAGTATTTTTCAAGAGTATTTTTTAACATATTTTTATACCCAATTATATTCAATTGGTGTTTCATGTTATTATTATTTATGGAATTATGAATGTTTTCCTTGTATGTATCAATTTAAAATCAACATGAATCCCATTTTATATCCAAGATTTCATTATGATTAATGATTTATTTAATATGGTATATAAATCTAATAATGGTGGGGGTTGGATCCTATATCACCCTAAAATTAAATGGCTTTGTATTTTTATATCACGAAATAAATTATATTAAGCATAATTTTTTTTGTTCAAAACAAAATATGTAGTTGTGTTTTTTGTTAAAAAAATGAACCATGAACAATTTTTTAGTCATAACATTATTATTTTCCAATGATTATGTTTGTTTCAATTTTATTTTTTATTATACATAGCATTGTAATTTTACATTTCTATTCCATGATCCTATTATTATGATCCATGGATCATGTTTATTACCTCATGATTCATCACTATTTTTCCATGGTATATGTTTGTTCATTTGAGATTTCAGCTCCTTATGTAATGATTTATTGTCAAATATTATTATTACTTGTTACACTGAATAATATATTTCTACCCTAATCATATTGTATCATATTATTATGTTTAAACCTTAATGGGAAGTTGATTAGTTTTCCCTTAATAATCTTCTGAACCCACCCCTTAATTTTTTCCATTCTCTAGGTTATGAAGATGAGTATAAATTGTGAGATGTTTATAAGAGAGTCAAGTGTGGATAAATTATAGAGAAATGTTCATAGGAATAATAAAATTATTTAATTATATTTGTTATCTTCAAAGACACTAAAACTTCTATTCTTGATATTTTAATATTGATTTCTGATATGTAATGTTTAATTAAATAAATTATATCAAATTATAATATGTTTATCTTGGGTTCTTATATTAGGAATTAGAGTAGTGTATCGTTATTTTTTCGGAACAGTGTAGTTATTTTTAGGAATAATATATGTGTAATTTATGGAAAACCCTATAGATAATTCAATATAAGGGTCTAATTATGGGTACATCATGAATTTTTGTTAAATTACTGATTGTAACACCCCAAGCTTCTACGGTACTCTTCTCTTTGAATAATGCGATAGCGTGTGTTGTACGCAACACCGAGTTCTAAAAACCAATCAAACTAGCCGTTATGAATAGTAATACCTACTTTTTGAAATTATATATATATCTTATATTTCAAAATGGACTTAATTTTTGGATTCGGAATATCTAATTTAGCCTAAGATGAAATTTTGGTACTTTTCGGATAACTTTAATATTTTGATGAATAGTGAAAATTACTAAATTTTAATTAAAAACCACTTTTTTAATAAAAATAATTAATAATGATAAATTATGAATTTGAGTGGTTTTAAAGTATATTTAGAATATATTTTTACCATTTAATATAATTTTGGTCATTGGACATAATTTTACAATTAAACCGAACATAAACAAGTGTCAATCTTTTGATAGTTATTATCTCTTAAAAACAAGTTTTTTGTTTTAACAGCGGGAATTAATTTTAAATTAATTTCTGCCACTTCTGTGTTTTGAATTTAGAAAAATGGATTCCATATTTGGAATCAGGATGTTCAAATTGTGTAAATAGGTAACTTTTATTTTTAGACATTTTGAATAATTACTGTGGTAAATATTTTATTTATCATGGTTAAGGGTAAATCTGGTAAATAAGGGTTAAAATATAATATTATAATAATACTAAATTACCCTAAGACGTGTCCTAGCCTTATTGGTTGATTCATTTTTGACAATAGGCATCTTTGGGTCGATTTTGGGACCCCATGGTGCCACTTGTAGGTGATAGGGACACTTTATTTCAATTAAGTTAAAATGAATACAAAAATGACACAAGCATATAGCTTTTAGAAAAACAATTTTTACATAGGGTTATATATGTTGGATTTTAGATTATAAATATTCATTAGAAAGATAAAAAGATTTCCTACATAGTGATATTTTATTTATAATTTTTAGACATTAAATAATTTTATTTATTTATGACAAAATGATGATGAATTAATTACTATAATAGTGAAAAATTAAAATAATTGATATTATAAATACCCAAATAAATATAATATGAAACTTTTAATGAATTAAAATAATTTTATAGGTTAATATGATATATTATGATTGATTTAATTTACTTTGTTCGAAGTAATCAATCTGTTATGAGTTTCACAAAAATCAACTATTGAATAGTGTCAAAATTGACATAAAAGAGTTCTTAAAACCAATATTATATTATTAATTGATATTAAAATCCTAAAAATCTAAGGTTCGGACAAGAGACTTATATCAAGATAGTTTCATCATTAATGGACCACTTGGGGGTCTCTTGTATGTATATAGTAAGTTTATTAACCATATTATATAAAAATACAAAGAGACATTGTAAAAGTGAAACTAATTAACTTAGAGTTAATACTTAAAGATAAGGTTAATATAAGTACCCAAACCAGTATAAATTCTATTGGTTGAGTTGTTTTCGACCCATACCCACCTTAAACGTTGAATAATAAACTTTGGAGCCATTGGAAACCGAATATGAATTTATTATAAACTAATATCTCTAGCTTTTCCAAAGGTGCCCATCACCCCTCTTATAAAAGGGCACTCCTCCTTCTCATTTCTTCACACCGTCAAGGCCTTTTGGATTGGCCAAAATCTGCCCAAATACTCTCCCAACTTCCCTCACTACAACCTATAGGCCTTAGTTTGATCAGAAAGACAAGCTAAGGAGCCCTTTTGATCAAATCAAAAGGAAGAACCCGAAGAAGAGGTAATGATTTCACCACCCTTTTCCAAGTTCATTTCTTCTTCCACTTCTTCTTCCTTTGTTGTTACAATTATAAAATAATGACTCCGGTATCATATATATAATGTGATGTTATTATAAATATGTTACAACGATATTCAGTATTCTCTCCGCCCTTTGAATAACATGTCACCATACGTGCGTACGTACGGCTTACCGTCTCCACGTCGTGGTGTAATTGTTATTCAATATATTATTATTTGGATGGGTATAATAATGATATGTAACTCATGTAAATAATAAATATAACATGTTAATGATTCTGTATATATGATATACCATCCATTTATATATTATTTTAAAAGAATGATATTGTCGCTCGTGCGTACGTACGGACTACCGTCTCCACGAACGCGATGAGATTCATTATCCATCATATCCATTCAAGTATAATTATCATTTGATGATTTAAAAAATAATTTTTAAGGACTTGATATCATTCTGAATATGAATAATATACAACCTGTCCTTTATAAACATGTCTTATGTAACAAAACATATAAAAGAAAACAAGTAAGTTAACACCCTAAACAACAATAATACTAAGATGTTATTATCAAATCAATATGAAAAGATCATATATGATATCATATTAATGTATATGATTCCTGTATAATTTAATAAAAATTATTTCACCATTATACAGGAGGTTAACCTACCCCAACCAAGGAAAAGTACAAGGTAAGGGTTATTTCACAATCTCTTCATTATCCGAGATTGTTTATACGTAAAAATCTATTGGGATCTCGTTATCATCCACATACATGTTTCTTCAAAATGTATTTCAAAACATTTTTACAGGAATATAGGTTAACGTCATTTATACCCTTTTTTTACTTTTTATAAGAGGAATCTTTCTGTCGTTTTCAAAACAAGGTCCTTTTTAACCTTTTCGACAGAATTAAGGTAAGAATGTTTTTCTTAACTTATACGGCGGGTGCGGTTATTTTCCGCTATTATAAAATATTCAAAGATTTCCATACAAGCTTATAAGAATTTTTTTCAAGAAAATGTTTTATTTTATATGGCTCTTAAATGATTTCAAAAATAGAAAGAGATATTTCTCTAAAAAGTGTTTTGATTTCATCTATGTCAACATCCTTTGATGGATTTTACGCTTATTTGAAGTTGATTTATTATGATACAAAACTTCTATATTGTATTGAAGGTTTTGTGATATGTTTTACTATGGATGTGCTATTTTTATACCATTCATAGTTTATAACATTTCGTATTCTAGTTTTAATACGAATGTTTATGTTATGTTTAAACCTTTTCATATGGGAATGCATTGGACTTAATATGTGACGGGTGGAGCCCGCTATAGCTCCTCGATGCATCGGTTGGTCTCATGAGACAAACTAGTGTCTTGGCACAAGGCCTTGACAAAATCTTATTTTTATTCTTGGCACGAGGCCTTGGCTATGTGGTTATGATAGTCTGGAATTATGCATTCCAACATTATGAAAGTGGTTAGTGATTTTGCATGTGATTATTTGATTAGTAGATAATTCATTTGAATGAGTAAATGGAATTATTTCATTTTATTTATGCCATACAATGTTGAAATTTCAAGTTTGAAAGGTTGTTGTTTTAGTTATACATTGCCTTAATTGTTTATTCTCATTTATGAAAGTGTCCGCTATATTGTTATCCTTACTGGGCATTTGAGCTCACCCCTTTTCAATGTTTTATTTTTCCCAGGAAGTGAAGAAGTAAATTATGAATGACCTGCAGGGATATTATGTGGGGATATGAGTGTGGATTATAGAGACATTATGTTATTGTAGTAGATTTTCAATTTATGATGTAATGTAAAACTTATGAATATATCTAGTGTTTCCAAGGCTACTAAGCCAATCGGTCTTTCGAGATTTGATCTTTCTTGTGATCATGCCAATGTTATGTAATAATGCACCGACTCTGGATAACTAGGGTTGGGGCATTACAGTTGGTATCATAGAAAGTTTAGTACAAACCATGGAAGCTAGATTTAGATAAACTTTGATTAGAGCACGTAGACCTAAGATGAACTTTGAGGATTAGTATAGAAGAACTTCCTAGAATTTTGGTATTGTAGAGATTTTGTGAGTTTTCCGAGAAATACATCCCTGTCTGGATACAAGCAGGTAGAGGCGGCTCTGGCACAGATGTACCTAGGGGTAAAACCCGAAAACACCGCTTTGAGCTAGACTCGAATGGGAACTGGTGCACAACAACGGGCCTTGCTGCACTCTTGGTTACGACACTCCCGGGGGATATGCTTAGGATAACTCTCATTTTCTTTACAAATCATTGTGAAGGGTTTATGAGTATATATTCCTCAATGAAAACATTTTTATGATTATGGATTATATCCATAAATAGTTCAATTTATGTTAAGTGTTTTATAAGTATGGGATTATGTATTTTGATTCATAAACTGATCTAGTTTATGCCATTGTTTAGAAATGGCGCCTAGTGGAAGAAATGGAAACCATATCAATGCACGCACTCCATGTAGGGATTACCCTCCTACTCAAGATAATTATAGTGGAGCTGGTGATGTAACTGGTGCCGATCAGCTAATCACCATACTGGGACAACTCACTCAGGTTATGAATAATAACCTTACCCGTATGGAGCACCCTGATCCACAGCGTGGAGGATCAATGTTAGATCGATTCATGAGGCAACAACCACCAACGTTCAATGGGAGTGCAAATCCCTTAGTAGCTGAGCAATGGATAAATTCCCTAGAGAAAATATTTCAGGCTTTGGGGAGCAGTGAAAGGGAAAAAGTTATCATGGCAGTTTACCGCCTCACTGGAGATGCTGATAAATGGTGGTCATTGATTCAAAACATGAAGGAAGTTGATGAAGTATAAAATATGGAATGGAGGGAGTTCAAAGATCTGTTTTTAGAAAAATACTTTCCTCTCGACCATCGAGCAGATATGGAAAGGCAATTTCTGAGTCTGAGAAAAAAGGAGGATGAGAATGTCACAAAGTATGAGGCTAACATTACAAGGTTAGCGAGGTATGTTGGAGATTATATTCGCAACCCAAGAAGTAAGATTGATCGTTTATTTGATGGGTTAAAACCATTTCTCCATCGATCATTAGTCTCACAATCCTTTTCATCGTACGAAGACATTGTCTCATGTGCTATCATGACCGAAATAGAATTCTCTAAGTCTTATGACTTTAAAGAAAAGCAAGATAAGAAGAGACCTTCTGATCAATCTGGGAATGGAAATAAGGGGAAGAAGGGAAAAGTTGAATATCCATCTTGTGGTAAATGCGGGAAGAAACATCCTGGTACTTGCTTGAAGGTAATGGGAGTCTGTTACAAGTGTGGTGAAAAAGGCCACCAAGCTCGTGATTGCAAGGGGAAGAAGGAAGCTACCAATATTCAGTGCTACAATTGCAGGGAGATGGGGCATTATGCAAATGCATGTCCTAAGCGTCCGGAGAACTTACCTCAGAAAAGGCCAAGGGATCAAGGCCAGGCTTATGCTATCATTACTGCTGAGGTAGAAGCTCTGAAAGACGTGGTGGAAGGTAATTTAATGGTTTCCTAAAGTTTAGCAAATGCATTATTTGATTCTGGATCATCGCATTGTTTCATATCTTCCCAGTTTGCTAAGAAAATTAGATATTTCCAATTTGATTTAATAAGGGAGTTGTCAGTTAAAACTCCTAAGGGAAGTATCATTGCAACAAAGTTTTGTGAATCAGTCCCCATTAGAGCACATAAATGTTCGTTATCTGCTGATATCATCGTCATACCTATGATTGAGTTTGATATAATCCTCAGTATGGATTGGCTTTCGGACTATGATGCGAAGATTTATTGTAAGAAGAAAGAGGTTATGATTCTTGATGATAATGATAAGGAACACCTTATCTTTAGAGCAGAATCGTCACCACCTAATTCTTATTTAGATCCACCCCCAATAGCTCAACTTAATTCAATTATTGGGGAGGAAGAGAATGAAATAACTTTCGGTGAGGAAAGGAATTTTCAAATAGAGGATGTACCTGTTGTGAAAGAATTTGTAGATGTATTTCCGGAAGATTTACCTGGACATCCTCCAGAACGAGAAGTTGAGTTTTCCATTGATTTGATTCCTGGATCAAGGCATATATCGAAGACCCCTTATAGAATGGCCACTGTAGAATTAGTTGAACTAAAGAAACAACTAGAGGAATTGAGTAATAAGGGATTTATTCGCCCTAGTGTTTCTCCATGGGGAGCCCCTGTTCTTTTTGTTAAAAAGTAAGATGGATCTATGAGGTTATGTATCGACTACAGGGAGATCAATGCTATAACGATAAAAAAAAGTATCCCCTACCTCGTATTGATGATTTATTTGACCAACTGCATGGAGCTAAATACTTTTCAAAGATTGACCTTCAATATGGATACCATCAGTTGTGTGTGAAGAAGGAAGACATTCAGAAAACAGCATTTCGAACCAGGTACGGGCATTACGAGTTTACTGTAATGCCATTTGGATTGACTAATGCACCATCTGTATTCATGGATCTGATGAATAGAGTTTTCAAGGAGTATCTCGATGAATTTGTGGTGGTATTTATTGATGATATCTTGGTATACCCCAAAACCTACGAAGATCATGAAAATCACTTGCGCATTATCTTGAAGACTCTGAGGAAGCATGAATTATATGGGAAGTTTAGCAAGTGTGAATTCTAGCTTCAGGAGATTTCTTTTCTTGGCCATATTGTCTCTAAAGATGGAATCTCTGTTGATCCTTCTAAGACCAAGGCAATCCAAGAATGGCCAGCACCTATGAGTATAACTGAGGTACGTAGTTCTATTGGTTTGGCAGGTTATTGTCGACGTTTCGTCCAGAATTTTGCCCGATTGGCTAACCCATTAACGAAGCTCACACGTAAAGGGGTTAAATTTCTTTGGAAAAAAGAGTGTGAAGAATGTTTCAAAGAACTGAAGAGAAGATTAGTCAATTCTCCTATATTGACTCTACCTTCGGGGAATGATGGGTTCGTTATTTATAGTGATGCATCAAAGAAAGGACTTGGTTGTGTCCTTATGCAGAATGATAGAGTTATTGCCTATGCATCACGATAGTTGAAAATTCATGAACAAAACTATCCTACTCATGATCTCGAGTTACCAGTTGTGATCTTTGCTTTGATTATATGGAGGCACTACCTCTATGGTGAAAAATTTGAGATTGATACTGATCACAAGAGTTTGAAGTATATTTTCTCACAAAAAGAACTCAACATGAGGCAAAGGAGATGGCTTGAATTACTCAAGGATTATGATTACACGATACTCTACCACCCGGGGAAAGCAAACAAGGTGGCAGATGCTTTGAGTAGAAAACACCATGGAGTTTTTAACATGATGAGAATGGAAAGGGATCCAATTTTTATGGATCTAGTAAATATGGACATGGGTATAACTAGGGAAGGTGAAAAATCAATTCTTTTTCAAATGGTTTCCAAACCATATTTACTAGAAAGGATTAAGAGTTCTCAGACCGATGATGAAGAATTCCAAAAGAAGATTAAAGCTGTGAATGATGGGAGATTGAGAGACTTTGTGTATGAAGATGGAATTTTGAAATTCTGGAAGAGACTTTGTGTTCCCAATATACCTGATCTAAAAAGGGAATTGTTGGATGATGCTCATAGTTCCAATTTCTCTATACACCCTGGGAGCACCAAAATGTATAGAGATTTGAAGAAACATTTTTGGTGGGACAACATGATGAGGGAGATTGCTGATTTTGTGTCAAGATGTATGGTTTGTCAACAAGTGAAAGCTGGAAGGCAACAGCCTGGAGGAGTCATGCAACCTCTTCCCATACCGGAGTGGAAATGGGACAATATTACGATGGACTTTGTCATGGGGCTACCAAAGACTCGTAGAAGGAACAATGCAATATGGGTTATTGTTGATCGTCTTACCAAGTTAGCAAATTTTCTTGCTATAAGAGAAGATATACCCATGAAACTTCTAGCAATACTATATATTAATGAAGTTGTGAGACTTCATGGAGTACCCCTATCGATTGTTTCTGATCGTGATCCCCGTTTTACTTCAAGATTTTGGAAAAGTCTTCTGAAATCCCTGGATACTGAACTTCATTTGAGCACTGCTTACAACCCTCAGACAGACGGACAATCAGAACAGACTATTCAGACCTTAGAAGACATGTTGAGATCTTGCTAACTTGATTTTCAGGGTATGTGGGATCAATATTTACCACTGGTAGAATTTTCCTATAACAATAGCTTTCATTCGAGTATTCATATGGCACCATATGAAGCGTTATACGGAATGAGATGTCGTACACCAACCTGTTGGGATGACGTTGGTGAAAGAAAACTTGTAGGCCCAGAACTGGGGGAGGAAACGGTGGAAAAGGTGAAAGTAATCCAAAATCACATCAAAGCAGCTCAAAGTAGGCAGAAGAGCTATGCCGATAATCGAAGAAAGGATTTGGAATTTCAAGTCAGTGATCATGTTTTCCTGAAGGTATCTCCATGGAAGGGAGCCATACGTTTTGGTAAGAAAGTTAAATTGAGTCCCAGGTACATCGGACCTTTCGAAATTCTAGAACGAATTGGGGTTGTAGCTTACCGATTGGCAATGCCACCAAGTCTCTCCAAAGTTCACGATGTGTTCCACGTATCTCTGTTGAGGAAATTGTAGAGACCCGTATCTTGACGTACATGGACATTACATTACATTTGCGGAATACTTAGTACATAACAAAAACACACACACAAGGATCGTAATAGTTTAGTGTCTTTGGAAACTCGGAACATAATCTTCTAATCGTGGTGAAAGATCTTCAATATCTCCCATAAAGATCTTCCCTTTTTTTTACCTAAAACCTTTCTTTATATCCTGGGGAAAAAAACATAAAAGGGTGAGCTCAAATTCTCAGTAAGGGTAAACAAAAGAAATATCAATCACATCGTATACATAAGAACATAGCTTTTGGAAATCTTAACCTGCAAAAGAGCTCATAATATCATATCATGGGATAAATCATAGAAGTGAAAATGAGATCCCCATAATCATAACATAAAACTTGAAACTTTGTTGCATGCACACATAATCATGGAAAATCATTTCTTGTTAGTCATGACTCATTGCCAAGACTATCTTAGTGGACAAAGTCCCTTTCTGAACCGAGTTCACTCCTCGTTTAAGTCCTGTATCACTGAACCGAAATAACCTTCCGTTCCAGCCATGTCTATCTCATGAGATATAATGTCTTTACCCAATGCATTGGAGGTAGATATAGGTCCCACCCATCTTATAATGAATCCTTTCTTATGTGTGCCACATAATCATAAACCATACATCGTAGCGTAACCCATGTAATAAAAATGGAATTCTTAAACAACATGACATCATTAAACAAATCAGATAAGGTAAATGACTTCATAAAAATAATTCACTTACAACATAATCAAATCAATGTAATAATAGGGATGAAAACAGAACCCTTTATTATCTTAGCTGGAAAATAATTTTGATAAAACACTTGAACTCCATTCTTGAGGAAAATATCCTTTCTTCTTCAAAAACATTTTTCCTTTCATAGCATGTCATACGACTTTAAAATAAAAGATGTTGATTAAAAATAAACATGAAAACTTGTAAATTAAGCTTCTTGGAAATAATGTTTTAAAAATCCATTCATGCCGTATAAGTTAAAAAAAACATTCTTTGTATTTTTGTCGGAAAAGTCAAAAAGTACCTCGTACAAAAAAACGACAAAAGATTCTTTTCATATTATTTACTAAAAACTCACCGAAGGGTAAAAATTGGATTTAAACTATTGTAAGTGGATGGAAATAATATTACATATTGATGAAACATGGATGTGGATGATAAAATACACCCTAGTAAATACTTACGAATAAACAATCTCGGATAAAAATGAGATTGTGATATTTCCCTTACCTTAGGTCCGACTTGCTTTGTAAGTGTCCGAACCTCCTGTATAATGATTTAAATCATGTTATTGACTTATTACAGAATCATATTCATTGTTATGATATCATATATGGTTCACTTATGACATTATATTACCCGTTCTTTTGTAAATTCCATGTTAAAGAAGCGTTTTGGGTAAAATCGTTTCATTTATCGTAGGTGTTTTGACTTGTTGTTCTTGACATAATTATTACTTATATCATGATTTACTCACTTCCAGAATATAAAATATGATTTATATATCATATATATTCAGTATATATATATATATAATAGGTAGATAAATAAAATGAAAAACACCGTTCATGGAGACGGTAGTCCGTACGTACGCATGAACGATGTTTTCCTTTCCTTATTGTCTTGAAATGGAAGTAAGTAGATGACATACATATGTATATATATACATAAATCCAGTAGCTTTATAATGTCATATATTTCATTATTATTTCTTATATATACATTATAATCATTCTTAAATGGTTAACATGGGAATGAATCTCATCGCGTCGTGGAGACGGTAGTCCGTACGTACGCACGAGCGATGATATCATTTCTATAAATATTGAATTGAATTTCAGTGGATTATACAATATATCAGAATCAATATGATGTTGTAATAACTATGTATAGTTATTCTTTATACCATTATACCCATCCATGTAAGGTGGTGGTGGAAAAAAAGATTACACCACTGCGTGGAGACGGTATTCCGTACGTACGCACGCGCGGTGATTTCTTTTTCCGTAGGATGGATAGATGGTGAAATAGGGTTGTTTCATACTTATAATAACATATCAGTATATGAGTGATACTGATGTTATTACTTCATAATGAAACAACCTAAGAAGAAGAAGTGGAAGAAGAAAGAAATTGAAAAGATCGGTAATGGATATTACCTCTTCTTTGGAACGCCTCTTTGAATCCTCCACGTAAGGAACTAAGATTGGTCTTTGGAGAAGACCAGGACCTCTAGGATTATTCTAGGGAAGTGGAGAGGAGAAAATGTCAGGGGTTGGCCGATCTTGAGTGCTCAAATTGGTGTGAGGAGGAGGGGGAGGAGGTGCCCTTTTATAAGGGAGGAGAGGGGCACCTTAGGAATATCTCAAAATATTATTTTATATTAAAGTCAAAATTGGTTAATAATAGTTCCAAAGGGTCTTATTTCGAAGCTAAAGTGGGGATGGGTCTAAATCCTATCAACCAATAGGATTTAGACAAGTTTAGGTTATTATTTTAACCTTATCAATTAGATTTAACTCTAAGTTAAATAATTTAACTTTTACCGTGTCTTTTTGTTTTCTTAGACTATATGGTTAATACACTTACTATAACATGCCAAACGAACCCCAAATTGTTTATTATTAATATATATATCAATATCTAAGTCATTTGGCCGAACCTTAGATTTTTAGGAATAAAATAACAATTAATAATATAATATTTGATTTAAAAACTATTTTGTGTCAATTTTGACACTATTTGATATATGATTTTTGGGAAAGTCATAACAGAATTATATGTTCGAACCAAGTTAATTAAATCAACACTAATATATCATAGTAACCTATAAAATTAGTGGAATTCATAAAAAGTCTCAAATTACATCTATTTTGGGGTTTATAACATCAATTATGTCAATATTTCATTAATAAGATAATTACTGCATCATCATTGTGTCATAAATAAATTAAATTATTTAAAGACTAAAAATTACAAATAAAATACCTTTAAGTAGAAAATATTTTTATATTTCTAATGAATATTTATAGTCGAATTTATCTTATGTATAACCCCATATTAAAAATCATTTACTTATTAAACTTTGATTTTACCTATTTTAACCCTTCTTTAAATAAATTAATAATAAATGTCCTAATCTAATCCAAGTGGGCCTAAATGGTCATATTATATTCATAAGTTTGTTTTTGGTCGAATTACACTTATCCAATAGAATTAGGACATGTGTTAGGGTAATAGTAATATCATATTTACCCTTAGTTACCCTATTTACTATTAACCGCGGTTAAAAAAAAGTAAAAAGTTACTATTCACCAAAAATTATTTTCATCTCATTGAACCACATTTTAGTCCTTGATATTAACCGTGTCTCTCGGATTTTCGAAATTCCATTCACAGAAGCGGTAAAATTAAGTTTTATGAAAAAAATCAGTTTGTTAACTACCACTTAGTAGTTTCACTATTCATCAAAAATTGATGTTTTTCAGAACAATGCCATAATTTCATCCTAAGCTATATTTCATATTACGAATTCAAAAATGAAGTATATTTTACCAAATTCATAACATAGAAGTTGCATTAATTAATTTTATAATTAATTCCCGCTGTTAAAACAAATAGCGTGTTTTTATGAAACAATATCTATCAAAAGATTGACACTTGATTATGTCTGGTTTAAATGTGAAATTACAACCAATGACCAACATTGTGTTAAATTGTAAAAATATATTCTAAATATACATTAAAACCACTCAAATTAATAATTTATAACTATTAATTATTTCGATTGAAAAAGTTATTTTTAATTAAAATTTAGTAATTTCCACTATTCACCAAAATATGAAAGTTATCCGAAAAGTACCAAAATTTCACCTTAGGCTAAATTCGATACTCCGAATCCAAAAATGAATTCCATTTTGAGAGTTAAAATTTCTAAAATTTAAAAAGTGGTTATTACTATTCATAACGGCTAGTTTTAATAATATTTTAATAGCATATCATTGTTTCGTGAAACTCAGTATTACGTACCACACACGCTATCGAGGAAGGTTGCGATTGCGTGTAATGCAAGGCAAGTCAAGGATGCGTGTTGTGCAAGCTCCTTTTGGTGTAGCGTACAACACAAGACATTAGTGAAATAAAAAAGAATATTTTTCATAAAATCTCGGGCTGTTACATTCTACCCCCCTGAAAATGAATTTCGCCCTCGAAATTCGTCGGGGTTATAAATGGTTTACTATTCGAAAGTTTCTTTAATAGAAACCCACATCGTAAAAAAGAATACCAAAACCAATCTTTAAAAACAAAAGTATGAAACATAACGGTTACCCAAATAAACTAATCACTGGGTTTCCACATAGGTGAAAATATGGATATGGAAGAGAAATCTAACCATCATGTTCTGATGGAGAGTGGTAGAAAACATGGCTATGGAAAAGCCAGCAATCACAAAGCCATAAATTTGTGATGATCTAAGGTACCATCTGATTCATCAGATATAAGATCACTAGGGAAACATTTTTGGTTTGTAAGATCGTTTCCCTAAAGTTAAAGAATTTAAATTAGAATAAATAATTACTTTATTTTGGTACAATCTCACTGTTGTTCGTGCCTTTAATAATTTCCACTTCATCTCTTAAATAAATGAAGTTGAATTTGTTATTCGTGAAGTGTTAGAAGATCATGTGATAGAATGACAGGTCATTCCATCTGTCTCAAAAAAAAAGGTTAGAAAAAGTTATTAAATATACATAAGTCATTCTATAGTGAGATTAATCATATATGGTTCCTAAAATGGACTTATACTTCATATATCATACTACTTAATATAATAAAACTAGTTTCTACTAAACAGGGACTTCCTGTAGGCCAGTGGTAGGCGATAAAGGCCAGTCGCACTTCGGTTGTGGGTTCGATTCCCACAGCCTTGTCCGAAGCGATGGGTTGTCGCCCGTCCTGCAGGTTGTCCTTTTTATAAAACTATATTACTATAACATCCCATCAATAATATCGAAAAAACTTCTATCCTTAAACAATACTAACTTATGTCCAACATAATTCATTCCAATCTTTAGGCTTATCCATAATACTGCTGTCCATTCTCATAACATAGTGAAAACGATTACCAGAGATTTAATACCATCGTTGATCCCCATATATCATAAGATATATCTTGTTGGTCACATTCCAAACATTCAAAGGCCTTAATCTTGTACTCTCTTGAATACCCATTGAACCTTAGTGAAAACTTGAATGCAGTTAAAAGTTAACACTTCTCACATATCGAAATCCTCAAAATTCTATATACTCAAACCATGATATCACTTAGTCCTTATATCAATCATGAGCTCATGAATACTATCAAACATTTAATTTTCTCCTTATCCCTTCATTATGCGCATATCATATACATTCCAAAAATATCTGAATAACCTTTCATGGATACTGGTAACATTAATCATACACTTTCAAAACACAAGGAAAGACAACAGTGTAACAATCCATAGATGTCTCTTTATTCCAAAATTACACATGATAAACATGTAATCATTCCACTACATTCTCAAACCATTGACCGAGCTTCAAAAATTCTTTCATCTCACATATCATTTGTAGTCTCTTCATCATCATCCACATAAATACTACCCATATGACCATACTGATTCTCTTCATGAGTCTTTCCCTTAGGGCATTTGTTTGCATAATGCCCATACATTCCACATTTAAAACACTTAACCATTTTTGATGTCGTAGCAATACCATTATCCTCATCCATGGTGTTAACCGACCCTTTTCCTTTGCACTTACTTGCTTTGTGTCCTTCTTTTCCACACCCAAAGCATCTTCCAGTTCCCTTGAAACATTCTCCTTGATGCCTCTTCCCACATGATTTACATAGGGGAAATTGAACTTTCTTTCCTCTATGATCATCATGGAACTCCATCTTTCTCTTATTAGTCGAGTCAGGAAACTTACCAAATTTTACTTTATTGATCATGTTGTGAGATTGCTGATTTGGCATAATAATGATGTTTGGACATCCAAATCCCATTTCATTTGGTTGCTCATGAAGAATATCATTCCATTGTCCATCATATCCTCCATTATTGTGAATCATCTTGTTTCCAGCCATTTTCTAAAACCCAAACAGAATAGTGTTAGATGCAAAAATCATAATAAAGGGGGAGTAACTTAAATATCTATCATCTTTGGTTTAATCTAATATCGTTACCATAGTTCTAGGACTATATCCTATACGTATACTTATCCTTAGGGGCATCCCTATACATACCTTCGAAATATCTCTAGGGATCTCACTAACATTTTCGCATCCTAGTTTCCAAAGGTTGACTAAACCTTTCCTCTGATATCAACTGTAGAGACCTGTATCTTGACGTACATGGACATTACATTACATTTTCGGAATACTTAGTACATAACAAAGACACACACACAAGGATCGTAATAGTTTAGTGTCTTTGGAAATACGGAACATAATCTTCTAATCGTGGTGAAAGATCTTCAATATCTCCCATAAAGATCTTCCCTTTTTTTTTACCTAAAACCTTTCTTTATATCCTGGGGAAAAAACATAAAAGGGTGAGCTCAAATGCTCAGTAAGGGTAAACAAAAGAAATATCAATCACATCATATAAATAAGAACATAGCTTTTGGAAATCTTAACCTGCAAAAGAGCTCATAATATCATATCATGGGATAAATCATAGAAGTGAGAATGAGATCCCCATAATCATAACATAAAACTTGAAACTTTTTGGCATGCACACATAATCATGGAAAATCATTTCTTTTTAGTCATGACTCATTGCCAAGACTATCTTAGTGGACAAAGTCCCTTTCTGAACCGAGTTCACTCCTCGTTTCAGTCTTGTATCACTGAACCGAAATAACCTTCCGTTCCAGCCATGTCTATCTCATGAGATATAAAGTCTTTACCCAATGCATTGGAGGGAGATATAGGTCCCACCCATCTTATAATGAATCCTTTCTTATGTGTTCCACATAATCATAAACCATACATCATAGCGTAACCCATGTAATAAAAATGGAATTCTTAAACAACATGACATCATAAAACAAATCATATAAGGTAAATGACTTCATAAAAATAATTCACTTACAACATAATAAAATCAATGTAATAATAGGGATAAAAATAGAACCCTTTATTATCTTAGCTGGAAAATAATTTTGATAAAACACTTGAACTCCATTCTTGAGGAAAATATCCTTTCTTCTTCAAAAAATTTTTTCCTTTCATAGCATGTCATACGACTTTAAAATAAAAGAAGTTGATTAAAAATAAACTTGAAAACTTGTAAAGTAAGCTTCTTGGAAATAATGTTTTAAAAATCCATTCATGCCGTATAAGTTAAAAAAAACATTCTTTGTATTTTTGTCGGAAAAGTCAAAAAGTACCTCGTACAAAAAAACGACAAAAGATTCTTTTCATATTATTTACTAAAAACTCACCGAAGGGTAAAAATTGGATTTAAACTATTGTAAGTGGATGGAAATAATATTACATATTGATGAAACATGGATGTGGATGATAAAATACACCCCAGTAAATACTTACGAATAAACAATCTCGGATAAAAATGAGATTGTGATATTTCCCTTACCTTAGGTCCGACTTGCTTTGTAAGTGTCCGAACCTCCTGTATAATGATTTAAATCATGTTATTGACTTATTACAGAATCATATTCATTGTTATGATATCATATATGGTTCACTTATGACATTATATTACCCGTTCTTTTGTAAATTCCATGTTAAAGAAGCGTTTTGGGTAAAATCGTTTCATTTATCGTAGGTGTTTTGACTTGTTGTTCTTGACATAATTGTTACTTATATCACGATTTACTCACTTCCATAATATAAAATATGATTTATATATCATATATATTCAGTATATATATATATATAATAGGTAGATAAATAAAATGAAAAACACCGTTCATGGAGACGGTAGTCCGTACGTACGCATGAACGCTGTTTTCCTTTCCTTATTGTCTTGAAATGGAAGTAAGTAGATGAAATACATATGTATATATATACATAAATCCAGTAGCTTTATAATGTCATATATTTCATTATTATTTCTTATATATACATTATAATCATTCTTAAATGGTTAACATGGAGAATGAATCTCATCGCGTCGTGGAGACGGTAGTCCGTACGTACGCACGAGCGATGATATCATTTCTATAAATATTGAATTGAATTGGAGTGGATTATACAATATATAAGAATCAATATGATATTGTCATAACTATGTATAGTTATTATTTATACCATTATACCCATCCATGTAAGGTGGTGGTGGAAAAAAAGATTACACCACGGCGTGGAGACGGTATTCCGTACGTACGCACGCGCGGTGATTTCTTTTTCCGTAGGATGGATAGATGGTGAAATAGGGTTGTTTCATACTTATAATAACATATCAGTATATGAGTGATACTGATGTTATTACTTCATAATGAAACAACCTAAAAAGAAGAAGTGGAAGAAGAAAGAAATTGAAAAGATCGGTAATGGATATTACCTCTTCTTTGGAACGCCTCTTTGAATCCTCCACTTAAGGAACTAAGATTGTTCTTTGGAGAAGACCAGGACCTCTAGGATTATTCTAGGGAAGTGGAGGGGAGAAAATGGCAGGGTTTGGCCGAGCTTGAGTGCTCAAATTGGTGTGAGGAGGAGGGGGAGGAGGTGCCCTTTTATAAGGGAGGAGAGGGGCACCTTAGGAATATCTCAAAATATTATTTTATATTAAAGTCAAAATTGGTTTATAATGGTTTTAAAGGGTCTTATTTCGAAGCTAAAGTGGGGATGGGTCGAAATCCTATCAACCAATAGGATTTAGACAAGTTTAGGTTATTATTGTAACCTTATCAATTAGATTTAACTCTAAGTTAAATAATTTAACTTTTACCGTGTCTTTTTGTTTTCTTACACTATATGGTTAATACACTTACTATAACATGCCAAACGAACCCCAAATTGTTTATTATTAATATATATATCAATATCTAAGTCATTTGGCCGAACCTTAGATTTTTAGGAATAAAATAACAATTAATAATAAAATATTTGATTTAAAAACTATTTTGTGTCAATTTTGACACTATTTGATATATGATTTTTGTGAAAGTCATAACAGAATTATATGTTCGAACCAAGTTAATTAAATCAACAATAATATATCATAGTAACCTAGAAAATTAGTGGTATTCATAAAAAGTCTCAAATTACATCTATTTTGGGGTTTATAACATCAATTATGTCAATATTTCATTAATAAGATAATTACTGCATCATCATTGTGTCATAAATAAATTAAATAATTTAAAGTCTAAAAATTAAAAATAAAATACCATTATGTAGGAAATCGTTTTATCTTTCTAATGAATATTTATAGTCGAATTTATCTTATGTATAACCCCATATTAAAAATCATTTACTTATTAAACGTTGATTTTAACTATTTTAACCCTTCTTTAAATAAATTAATAATAAATGTCCTAATATAATCCAAGTGGGCCTAAATGGTCATATTATATTCATAAGGATGTTTTTTGTCGAATTACACTTATCCAATAGAATTAGGACATGTGTTAGGGTAATAGTAATATCATATTTACCCTTAGATACCCTATTTACTATTAACCGCGGTAAAAAAAAGTAAAAAGTTACTATTCACCAAAAATTATTTTCATCTCATTGAACCAAATTTTAGTCCTTGATATTAACCATGTCTCTCGGATTTTCGAAATTCCATTCACAGAAGCGGTAAAATTAAGTTTTATGAAAAAAATCAGTTTGTTAACTACCACTTAGTAGTTTCACTATTCATCAAAAATTGATGTTTTTCAGAACAATGCCATAATTTCATCCTAAGCTATATTTCATATTACGAATTCAAAAATGAAGTCTATTTTACCAAATTAATAACATAGAAGTTGCATTAATTAATTTTATAATTAAATCCCTCTGTTAAAACAAATAGCGTGTTTTTATGAAATAATATCTATCAAAATATTGACACTTGATTATGTCTGGTTTAAATGTGAAATTACAACCAATGACCAACATTGTGTTAAATTGTAAAAATATATTCTAAATATACTTTAAAACCACTCAAATTAATAATTTATCACTATTAATTATTTCGATTGAAAAAGTTATTTTTAATTAAAATTTAGTAATTTCCACTATTCACCAAAATATGAAAGTTATCCGAAAAGTACCAAAATTTCACCTTAGGATAAATTCGATACTCCGAATCCAAAAATGAATTCCATTTTGAGAGTTAAAATTTCTAAAATTTAAAAAGTGGTTATTACTATTCATAACGGCTAGTTTTAATAATATTTTAATAGCATATCATTGTTTCGTGAAACTCAGTATTACGTACCACACACGCTATCGAGGAAGGTTGTGATTACGTGTAATGCAAGGCAAGTCAATGATGCGTGTTGTGCAAGCTCCTTTTGGTGTAGCGTACAACACAAGACATTAGTGAAATAAAAAAGAATATTTTTCATAAAATCTCGGGCTGTTACAGAAATACATGCCTGACCCAACGCATGTACTCACCTATGAGGAATTAGAACTGGAACCCGATCTTTCCTATTGTGAAGAGCCTGTCAGGATTCTTGATACGAGAGAACAAGCACTGAGAAACCGGACGACGCGTATGGTAAAAGTTTTGTGGAGGAACCATAAGATGGAAGAGGCAACGTGGGAACCCGAGAAACTTATGATGAAGAACCACCCGAGTCTTTTCATGCGGTAGTATTCTAGAAATTTCGAGGACGAAATTATTTGAAGGAGATGAGAATGTAACACCCCAAGCTTCTATGGTACACTTCTCTTTGAATAATGCGATAGCGTGTGTTGTACGCAACACCGAGTTCTAACAACCAATCAAACTAGCCGTTATGAATAGTAATACCTAATTTTTGAAATTATATATAAATCTTATATTTCAAAATGGACTTAATTTTTGGATTCGGAATATCTAATTTAGCCTAAGATGAAATTTTGGTACTTTTCGGATAACTTTAATATTTTGATGAATAGTGAAAATTACTAAATTTTAATTAAAAACAACTTTTTTATTCAAAATAATTAATAGTGATAAATTTTGAATTTGAGTGGCTTTAAAGTATATTTAGAATATATTTTTACCATTTAATATAATTTTGTTCGTTGGACATAATTTTACAGTTAAACCGAACATAAAAAAGTGTCCATCTTTTGATAGTTATTATCTCTTAAAAACACGCTTTTTGTTTTAATAGCGGGAATTAATTTGAAATTAATTTCTGCCACTTCTGTGTTTTGAATTTAGAAAAATGGAATCCATATTTAGAATTAGTATGTTCAAATTGTGTAAATAGGTAAATTTTATTTTTAGACATTTTGAATAATTACTGTGGTAAATATTTTATTTACCATGGTTAAGGGTAAATCTGGTAAATAAGGGTTAAAAAATAATATTATAATAATACTAAATTACCCTAAAACGTGTCCTAGCCTTATTGGTTGATACATGTTCGACCATAGGCATCATTGGGTCTATTTTGGGACCTCATGGTGCCACTTGTAGGTGATAGGGACATTTTATTTTAATTAAGTTAAAATGAAGACAAAAATGACACAAGCATATATCTTTTAGAAAAACAATTTTTACATAGGGTTATATATGTTGTATTTTAGATTATAAATATTCATTATAAGGATAAAAAGATTTCCTACATAGTTATATTTTATTTATAATTTTTAGACATTAAATAATTTAATTTATTTATGACACAATGATGATGAATTAATTACTATAATAGTGAAAAATTAAAATAATTGATATTATAAATACCCAAATAAATATAATTTGACACTTTTAATGAATTAAAATAATTCAATAGGTTAATATGATATATTAGGATTGATTTAATTTACTTTTTTCGAAGTAATCAATCTGTTATGAGTTTCACAAAAATCAACTATTGAATAGTGTCAGAATTGACATAAAAGAGTTCTTAAAACCAATATTATATTATTAATTGATATTAAAATCCTAAAAATCTACGGTTCGGCCAAGAGACTTATATCCTGATAGTTTAATCATTAATGGACCACTTGGGGGTCTCTTGGATGTATATAGTATGTTTATTAACCATATTATATAAAAATACAAAGAGACATTGTAAAAGTGAAACTAATTAATTTAGAGTTAATACTTAAAGATAAGGTTAATATAAGTACCCAAACCTGTCTAAATTCTATTGGTTGAGTTGTTTTCGACCCATCCCCACCTTAACCTTTTAATAATAAACTTTGGAGCCATTGGAAACCGAATATGAATTTATTATAAACTAATATCTCTAGCTTTTCCAAAGGTGCCCCTCACCCCTCTTATAAAAGGGCACTCCTCCTTCTCATTTCTTCACACCTTCAAAGCCTTTTGGTTCAGCCAAAATCTGACCAAATACTCTCCCAACTTCCCTCACTACATTCTATAGGCCTTAGTTTGATCAGAAAGAAAAACTAAGGAGCCCTTTTGATCAAATCAAAAGGAAGAATCCAAAGAAGAGGTAATGATTTCACCACCCTTTTCCAAGTTCATTTCTTCTTCCACTTCTTCTTCCTTTGTTGTTACCATTCTAAAATAATGACTCCAGTATCATATATATACTGTGATGTTATTATAAATATGGTACAACCATATTCAGTATTCTATCCACCCTTTGAATAACATGTCACCATACGTGCGTACATACGGCTTACCGTCTCCATGTCGTGGTGTAATTGTTATTCAATATATTATTATTTGGATGAGTATAATAATAATATGTAACTCATGTAAATAATAAATATAACATGTTAATGATTCTGTATATATGATATACCATCCATTTATATATTATTTTAAAAGAATGATATTGTCGCTCGTGCGTACGTACGGACTACCGTCTCCACGAACGCGATGAGATTCATTCTGCATCGTATCCATTCAAGTATAATTATCATTTGATGATTTAAAAAATAATGTTTAAGGACTTGATATCATTATGGATATGAATAATATACAACCTATCCTTTATAAACATGTCTTACGTAACAAAACATATAAAAGAAAATAAGTAAGTTAACACCCGAAACAACAATAATACTAAGATATTATTATCAAATCAATATTAAAAGATCATATATGATATCATATTAATGTATATGATTCCTGTATAATTTAATAACAATTATTTCACCATTATACAGGAGGTTAACCTACCCCAACCAAGGAAAAGTACAAGGTAAGGGTTATTTCACAATCTCTACATTATCCGAGGTTGTTTATACGTAATAATCTACTGGGATCTCGTTATCATCGATATCCATGTTTCTTCAAAATGTATTTCAAAACATTTTTACAAGAATATGGGTTAAAGTCATTTATACCCTTGTTTTAATTTTTATAAGAGGAATCTTTCTGTCGTTTTCAAAACAAGGTCCTTTTTAACCTTTTCGACAGAATTAAGGTAAGAATGTTTTTTTAACTTATACAGAGGGTGCGGTTATTTTCCACCGTTATAAAATATTCAAATCTTTCCTTACAAGCTTATAAGAATATTTTCAAGAAAATGTTTTATTTTATATGGCTCTTAAATGATTTCAAAAATAGAAAGAGATATTTCTCTAAAAAGTTTTTTGATTTCATCTATGTCAACATCCTTTGATGGATTTTACGCTTATTTGAAGTTGATTTATTATGATACAAAACTTCTATATTGTATTGAAGGTTTTGTGATAAGTTTGACTGTGGATGTGCTATTTTTATACCATTCATAGTTTATAACATTTCGTATGCTAGTTTTAATATGAATTTTTATGTTATGTTTAAACCTTTTCATATGGGAATGCATTGGACATAATATGTGACGGGTGGAGCCCGCTATAGCTCCTCGATGCATCTGTAGGTCTCATGAGACAAACTAGTGTCTTGTCACAAGGCCTTGACAAAATCTTTATTGTAGTCTTGGCACGAGGCCTTGGCTATGTGGTTATGATAGTCTGGCATTATGCATTCCAACATTATGAAAGTGGTTAGTGATTTTGCATGTGATTATTTGATTAGTAGAATATCCATGTGAATGAGTAAATGGAATTATTTCATTTTATTTATGCCATACAATGTTGAAAGTTCAAGTTTGAAAGGTTGTTGTTTTAGTTATACATTTCCTTAAATGTTTATTCTCATTTATGAAAGTTTCCGCTATATTGTTATCCTTACTGGGCATTTGAGCTCACCCCTTTTCTATGTTTTATTTTTCCCAGGAAGTGAAGAAGAAAATTATGAATGACCTGCAGGGATATTATGTAGGGATATGAGTGTGGATTATGAAGACATTATGTTATTGTAGTAGTTTTTCAATTTATGATGTAATGTAAAACTTATGAATATATCTAGTGTTTCCAAGGCTACTAAACCAATCGGTCTTTCGAGATTTGATCTTTCTTGTGATCATGCCAACGTTATGTAATAATGCACCGACTCTGGGTAACTAGGGTCGGGGCGTTACACTGATTTTGTGGTTTTCATGAAATTTCATCCTTTTATGGATGTTTTCAAGTGGATGTGGTTGTGGAATATATGTTCCTATGGGTAATTAAAATGAAAATATATTCCTAATTATCAACACAATATTCAATCTTGGAAATTTTAAGTGTACCTAAAACTACAGAATTGAATAGACACTCCTGGGGGATGTGATATAGTTAATTAACATTATATTTACAAACCATTATAAATTATTTATAAATATTTTTGTTATAAAAAATAATATGAAAAAACTATTTATTACATAGGTTAAAACATTTATATTCATTAGTTATGGTAAACATTAATTTATATGTTACTTTTTGGATAAAGGGTATTTAAAACTTTGAGATCATCAATTTCAATTATTATTGGTTTTAGAATATTGTATGAAATCCCATGATAATCTTGGGATAGTTATTATTATGATTAATCTAAGAAGTAAGAGTGAACCCAACATAAAAAAACTATCACTACTAGAAATTTAAGCTATAGCCACAGACCTATAGCCATGGTTTTATAGGTCTGTGGCTATAGACTGTTTATAGCCACGCTATAACTAAGCATCCGGGCCTAAACATCTAAACATCGGTGTTTATTTCTTTTTCTTTGGATTTTATCAGCCTCTCCTCTCTTCCTCCCCCAATCTGTGATGGACTCACCTCTCCTCCTCCCCCGATCTGTGACCCTACTCTTTGAACTGTCTATATCTCTCATCGCGGCGCCCTCCTCCCGACGCTCCCAATCAACACGGTCTCTCACGCTGCCATCGACCTCTCTCACCACGACCCTCCACTCTGAACCATCGATCTCTCTCACGAACTCTCTCATGTTGTTCACGATGGCCCTTCTGAAGCAGGAATCCACTGGCGCTTCAGCTTGCAATTCCTGTGTACAATTTGAATCTCCCTCCTTCTATTTCCCTTCCACTATAAATACCCCAATACAAGAAAGTTTTACATCCTCCACCCCAACACTGGTGAAAGTTGAATTATAAATAATGTTCCACAACCTATGAATTTATTAAAAACCGACCCGTAGTAGCTTGTTGGTATTTGCAAGCATTGAGTTGATGAAATGCATCATAGTAGCTAGCTGTTATTTACAAGCATTGTTACATGAGTTCATGAATTTTATACCACTCATAATATTTCATTGTATAGAATTTTTATATAATTTTCTCTTATCAAAATAAGTTTTAGGGTTTTCTTTTTTCTCTCTTTTTATGACCGCATAAAGTATAAATGAGTGTAGTGTATTGGTATTAATTGTGGAAAATGGGTTTGATTATTTAATATCTCTTTTATTGTTAAAGAAAAGGAATAAACTGTTTAACCTTTTTATGAGAATTTATTTCAATTTACTAATCTTTCTCTTATACATTTATTTTGGAAGATTCTTCTTTATCAAAGGCTAAAATGGAAAAGATCTGGTCTAGTAGTGTTTATTTGTTTATTTTGCTAACTTTCTATAATCTTTTGTATGTTTTTTAGTTACTTTTATAATTGAGGGAACTACTTCATTAGGACATAAGGATCTTTTTGGTTCACATGTACTAAATGAATGAAAAAGAAAGAAAACAGAATGATGTTTGAATTCATGAATTTTATTCCAATTGTCAGTAGGAAGTGGGGGTTTACCAAGTTCAACTGCACCAATTAATTGAAGTGGTAGATAAGTAACAAGATTGTTCCCGATTGTGTTAATAAAAATATTTTGGGATCACATTTATTAATTTTGTTTCTTAGGTAATAGGTTGGCTTCCCTTACCCATGTTATTATTAACTTTACACCTATTTGTTTCCCCTATTTCATTGTGTTCAGAATTATATGCCACTGTTGTCTTGTTTGGTTGTTAAATTTGTACATGATTTTATGCTCAAATTTATGGAGTTTGTGACCTTCCTTCTTGTTTATATTTGTGAAGTTTCTTCATTGTCTCATTTTTCTAGGTTGGATGAAGCTACATTTTTTCAGATGCTACTGCATTTTTAGATGCCACTGCATTTTGGATGTTGTTATTTCCCCTATTTTGTTTTTCATTTTGGTTTATATTTTCATGGATGTTGCTACATTTTTTGGATGCCACTGCATTTTGGTTTGCATTTTGGAATTGGATGGTGTTTTTTGGAAGCCACCATGTTACTACATTGGGTTGGGTCTGGGTCTGGGGGGTGTAGGGGGTTGGGGGAGGGGGGCTGCCGAGGGGTGGGGGTGGAGAGATGGAGGGGCTACTTTAGGGGGATGAGGGGGCTGGGGGTGCATGGGTCTGGGTTTGGGTTCAGGTGCATCAGGTTCGGTTTTACTCATATAACTTGACCCAAACTGACCCAAACCATGACAGGTTGGGTTGGGTTCAGTCCTTTGGCCATGTGTCAGGTAACCCAACCCCAGCAGGTTGGGTCGGGTTGGGTAAAGGTCTCACAAAGCACATGATCGACCTAATATTTTTTTGTTGGGTCGAGCCCCAAAACACCCTCGACCCATCACATGAACACTCCAAAAAACCGACACTATTATGAAGAGTCATCTCTTGGACTTGACATTAGGTGGATCTTTTTATTTTCATGAACCTACATCACACTATCTATGTTCGTTTTTTCAGCTCCATGGAAGATGTTCTAGAATTATTTCATATGCTGATGGTACATGAAGGCCTTTGTTGATTAAGTAATACACTATCTAATTTGAAGGAATGAGAAACATCGATGTCTTCTTTATGTTTTATTGCTTGGAGTACTGGGTGCGGGGTGCGGTAGGGCTCAGGGTGTAGGGTGAGACATCTCTATTTTTTTCTAGAAACTAATATGTACCCACGGTTTACAACCATGGTAGTATAACTATATTTTGGAAAGTACAGGATGTGGAATAAAAAAATATATTCAAGAATGGTGTATAGTTGTTCTCACCATAAATTTTTTAAGATCATTTTGAGAAAAATGGTTTTTAAACTACATATAATATTGTAGATGCATTAAAATGTTTTTCCCTAGAAAAAGGGGCCATGAAAATGTGATTCTTAAAGAAGATTTGGTGGAAACATTGTGTAATGTGGATGAAAGTGTGATCAAACTGGCCTATGATGTATCACCGTGAGCGAGGTAGTTTCTATTATTTAATTAAGATCTATTTCATTATATAATTTAGATGGACTTTTCTATTTCATATAATTAAAAAATATATATTTTTGCCTCACCTAAACTGGTTATAGGTACAATCTATAGGTTAGAGATATCATAGTATTTCATGTTATTGAGGTAGAGTACCACAACTAAATTCATTTAATAATAAAATTATTAGATGTGGGTGATGAATTTATATTGTTTCCCGATTTTTTCAATTTGTAATAATTAAACCCTTGGTAATTTAACATCATTGAATCCACCTCATATTTTTCAGAAAAACGTTTCTAATGATTTGTTCTTGATAAATAATTGAGAGTGTTAATGTTTATGTTGTTCCAGTTTGATGAAGGATGGAGATCAAATTTATACAGGATGTGTTTTTTAGTCCATCTCTATCCTTGCAATGAAGCTCACCAGGGTCTCAAATTACGGTATGCTCATAGAAATAGAATTAGAAACCGGTTCATCTATGGTGAGGGGTGATATCAAGCTTTGGGACATGGGGTTGGGTAAGAAGAAGATATTGGGGTTGAGGAAGAAGAGGAGGGTATTTTGGACCTTTTAAAACTTGAACATCCATTCCACCCTTGAAGTTTTAATTTTACCAAACATAATTTATAAACACAATTTTCTACAAACTAAATTGGATTACCCCTGATCCGAGAACCCATGTTGGCCTGTGGAAAGGCTCGAGGGTCATTCTCAATCCTGTCGAGCTAACAACAATTGTTGAGGCGTCATATTATGCTCTATGAGAATATTTTTCCCAGATTAATATTATTCAAAAAGTAGGATAATTCCATCAAAATTTCAGCATGGTGCGTCCATACCTTAGATGTCCTCGCATAACAAAATAAGTAGTTTCAGGGGGGCATGGGGCAGGGGGCAGGTTGGAGGGGGAAGGGGGCAGGTTGGAGGGGGGCAGGGGGCAGGGGGCAGGGGCAGGGGTGTAGGGGGCAGGGGGTCAGGTTGGAGGGGGGCAGGGGGCAGGGGCAGGTTGCAGGGGGCAGGGGGCAGGGGGCAGGGGGCAGGGGGCAGGGGTGCAGGGGGGCAGGGGCAAGTTGCAGGGGGCAGGGGGTAGGTTAGAGGGGGGCAGGGGGCAGGGGGTAGGGGGCATGGGGCAGGGGGGGGGGGCAGGGGGGAGGGTGGAGGGGTGCAGCTGTGGACAGGTTAACAATAGCCCCTGTTCCGGGTTTGAAATCTAAAAATTCTTTTCCCTTTTCCTTTCTTTTATTTCATTTAGTTATTTTACTATTTAATAACATTTTTCTTGTGTTATCTGGACACAAAAAAATCTGGACATCACCTCATGCTCCTGTTGAAGATCGAATCATACTGTTGTTGGAAGCATAAACAAACATCCAGGTCTGTGTTTCTACTTTTTTTCAATGTTTTTTATGTTTTCCACCTTCCACATTAAATTGTATGTGTGACATTCAGCATTTATTTTGAAGGTTTCTGTAAAATACATTTAATGTGTGAGGGTGCGTATACCGAGTGGGGGAGCAACAACTTTTAGTCAGAAAGGTCCAACACGCCACGGTCACGCCGTGATTTGACCCTGCTCTGGCCACATCTAGCCCACACCAACCCCCTTCCACCTTAATTTTAGCCCACTGCCACCAGCAGTACAGCCCACAACAGCCCCCCCTGCCACCTTCGAATCAGCCCGCACCATCTCCCAAACACCTGGAACCATCCCCCTTTCACCAACATTCCAGCCTCCTTCTTATCCCTTCGCTCCTGGCCACAAGATGCTTCCCTGCGGATGTCGCTGGACTGCGCCAACACGCCGCGGTCACGCCGTGATTTGGCCCTACTCCGGCCACATCCAGCCCACACCAGCCCCCTTCCACCTTCATTTCCGCCCACTACCACTAGCACTCCAGCCCGCAATAGCCCCCCCTTCCACCTTCAAATCAGCCTGCACCATCTCCCCAACACCTGCAACTAGCCCCCTTTCACCATCATTCCAGCCTCCCCCCGCTCCCTTCGCTCTTGGCCTGAAGATGATGCCCTGCGGATATTTCTGGACCGGGCCAACATGCCACGATCACACCGCGGTCACGCCGTGGTCACGCCGCGGTCACGCCGCGGTCACGCCTTGATTTCTCCATGCTCTGGCCACAACCAGCCCACACCATCCACCTTCCACTATCTTTTCAGCCCACTGCCAGCAGCATTCTAGCCCGCAACAGCCCACCTAGCCACCTTCAAATTATCCCGCACCATCTCCCGAACACCTGCAACAAGCCCCCTTCCACCAGCATTCCATCCTCTTCTCTCTCCCTTCACTCCTGGCCGGAAGATGCTGCCCTGAAGATGTCGCTGGACTGGGCCAACACGCCACAGTCATGACTCGGTCACACTGTGGTCACGTCGCAGTCACGCCGTTATTTGACCCTTCTCTGGCCACATCCAACCCCCACCATCCCCCTTCCACCTTCATTTCAGCCCACTCCAACCAGCATTCCCGCCCACAACAGCCCCCCTGCCACCTTTGAATCATCCCGCACCATCTCCCCAACACTTGCAACCAGCACCCTTCCACCAGTATTCTAGCCTCCTCCCGCTCCCTTCGCTCTTGGCCGAAAGATGCTGCCCTGCGGATGTCGCTGGATTGGGCCAACACACCGAGGTCACACTGTGGTCACGCCGATGTCACGCCGCAGTCACGCCGCGGTCACGTTGCGGTCACGCCGCGGTCATGCCACGGTCACGCCGCATTAATTCCATGATTCTCCCTTGCTCTAGCCACATCCAGCCCACAATAGCACCCTTCTACCTTCATTTCAGCCCGCTGCCACCAGCATTCTAGCTAGCAACAGCCACCCTGCCACCTTTGAATCAGCCCGCACCATCCCTCCAGCACGTGCAACCAGCCCCCTTCCACCAACATTCTAGACTCCTCCCGCTCCCTTCGCTCCCAGTCAGAAGATGTTTCCCCGTGAATGTCGCTGGACCGGGACAACATGTCGCGGTCACACGGCTGTCACTCCACGGTCACACCGCAGTCACGTCGCATTTATGCCGTGATTTGGCCCTGCTCCAGCCACATCCAATCCACACCATCCCCCTTCCACCTTCATTTCAGCCTGCAATAGCCCCCCAGAATCAAGATCCTCACAATAATTCCTGGGTAACAAGATTCTTAGGATGAATTTGATTTCGTACTGAAGGTTGAGGATATTTTTATCCAGCTTTAGATTTATGAGTCTCTTAAGGTTATTTTTGTAACCATCTCACTAGAGGGCCCGAGTTATAAGTGGTGGAAAATAGGATGGGGAGTTCATCAACCCAAATAAAATGGAATGGAATTTATAATATCTATTGTGTGTATGAAACACTATATTTTTAAGACCCTTATTCATACTCATATCTAGTGGAACCAAGATTTGAAGTCCCATTTTGAGAAAAATGTACCTCATTTCAACTCATACAATTGTTCTTCATTAATGCGAATGAGGAACCTATTCGGGATGGTATGATTATTAAGTGCTTGGTAATTAATGAACATATTCTAAGTCCCATATTTTTTCCTTTACAAGAAATATGGGACTATAAAATGGGATTCCACTATGTCAGGTTATTCATTCACCAACATGTCATTAACATTGTGCTCGAACTCATCATTTAGATAATGATCTAGATAATATGGTCAAATAATTAATAGGGTCATCCTAAGCACCAGATAAATAGCATGGTTGGATTTCCAATATAGTTGTAGGCCCTACAGTTTTCTATACATAAACTGGATGTTTTTCTAAAATTCACATGAATAAAACCAATCTACGCGCTTACAGTTTAATTCTTATTCTAGAAACTGACTCTGCACTTACCAATCCCATCACACAATAATATTATTCTTTGTTGAATGTGGTTTTGATGTCCCCATGGTTATAGTATAGCGGTTTCATTTACATAGAGATTAATTTCCTACCCTTAATATAAAAATCCCTTGGTTTTATAACCCTATAAAGTCAAAACACTATGCAATATTGTTATCCATTATATCCTGAAGACTACATATAGTCCCATAGGGTCAAAAACAAATGTATCTAATGTACTAATGGAATTATCTATAATGACCTAAATCTATTTTCATAGGACTTGTAAAAAATAATGAGGACCATAACCATGAGTAAAAACAAATGGTTTGGTAATTAAAGCCTTAATGTTTGTGATTTTGGTAAGACATCTAGATGTAAATAGATGGATGCATCTTTATCCAGTAAAAAACTACCATAACACTTGATATATGTCTGGTGAGAATCATCTAATTTTTCTTAACCTCATGCATACTCTGGAGATCAATCGACTCTCTTTCTCATTCTACTAGTTTCCTACCATGTTCTCATTCTCCAACTTCTATGACCAAATATTTTTCTTTTTCCATGTCTCCCTCCTCCTTAAATTCCCTATGTTCTCTGAATTCTTGGATTAACACTCGAAAAATATTTTTTGGGCATTTGTGCATTGGTCTATATGGTTGGCCACGATGGAAGCATAACCCATTCAACTTCTATTCCCCCAATTCATGATGACTCATATCTCTCAAACCATTACATTGGTCATCTTTATTTACGTTATTCACATGGTTTTCTCATTGGTTTCATTAAAAAATAAGTCATTTTGTGGGTATATTTGTAATCCATTCTAATGGATTGTCTCCAAATAATGTTGGAAATTCCACTATCTGTGAGATGCTTCATAGCTCTTCAGATTGTTCGAAAACCTATGTAACCATAAATTTCTCAAGGAGCACGCCGCACTCTATCCATCCCATTTATCTGAATTATGGATTTTTCAGTGCTTATCATGTTTTTTTTCATTTTCTAATCCTCACTGCATATGTTGCTCAATTCTATTCAAAAACTCAAGGGTTTTTTCTTCTAAATCACAAACTAATAACATCATTCTTTTCTTCTACACCTCATCCAGAGCCATATGTTGGCTCTTATTCTACCCTCTCATATTTTATTCCATGTTTTATTACAATGATTCCATATTTTCTTTAATAATCACCATAAAAAAGTATATCTAAGCCACATTTGTTTCTATTCGCGTTTACCTAAAAATTGTAATAAACAATTTTCCAACCTAATCATAGGTAGAGATCAAGTTTTCTTCCACCGAATGTGTGTGTGAAACTACGATTTGTGAATTTATGATCGTCACATTATTGTTTCTTGGAGTTTCCATTAGATTAATCCTCACCTATTTCCATCCAATAATGATCAACCCATAGACAAATACATCATCCGCGGTTGATCCATTAAACTCATAGTTCCCCATTAGAGTCACTAAACCATTATGATTATGTGTGTGTTCTTAGAGGGAAATAAGAACACAAGAAAAAAAGATGAATTATAGGGGTATTAATGTTAATTCATGTTACTAGTTTGGTATGATTAATCGGGACAATGGTTTGGAGCTAGATATTCCTCTTTGATGCCCACCTACTGCAAGAATGTAGATGAACAATAGTCAGACCACTTCTATCTATAGGTGTATGTTCCAGCATGATTTATTTTCATTTCTAACTGAATTTTATATTGAATATCAATGCATGCGGAACATATACTAAACCATGTTCCCTATCAGTACCACTAACCAACATATGATTCTTTTCCAATTCTGTACCACCTCCACTGATAATTATGTTTAATGGGAGGGCTTCTGGAGAAAGGGGTAACACCACCATGGCTCAGACCCCAGTAGCTACCAACTTCTATTAATCTTGAACATCAAAATTGATGTTGAGCCTAAACCTAAATTGTTTAGTTGGTCCCACATTTTCCTTTCCTCCAACAATTTTAAACCTCATCACCTCTAACCTGACAATTGGGGCAAGGTGTGTGCAAGGGATGTCGGGGGGGGGGGGGGGGTTCTGTCCAGCATGGGGGCTGCTGTGCAGGGGGGTCCTACAGGGGGGGCTTCTGTCCAGGGGGTCCTACAAGGGGGGCTGTCCAGGGGGGTCCAGTAGGGGGGGGGATTTCCAAGGGGGTCCACTAAGGGGGCTGCTGTCCAGTGTGGGTCCAGTAGGGGGCTTCTGTCTAGGGGGTCCGGGGGTGGCTACTATCCGGCGGGTGCTGCTGTCCGGGGGGGCAAGGGGTGTGCAAGGGATGTGGGGGGGGGGGGGCTGTCCAGCAGGGGGGCTGCTATCCATGGGGGTCCTACAGGGGCTGCTTCTGTCCAGGGGAGTCCAACAGAGGGGATTCTATCCATAGGGGTTGGGGCTGCTGTCCAGCAAGGGGAGGGGGGCTGCTGTCTAGGGGGTCCAGTGGGGGGGGGGGGCTTCTGCCCAGGGGGATGCTGTCCAGGGGGGCTGGGGCTGCTGTCCAGCAGGGGGGTGGGGGGCTGCTGTCCAGGGGGGCTGGGGCTGCTGTCCAGCAGGGGGGTGGGGGGCTGTTGTCCAGAGGGGTCCAGCAGGGGGTGCAAGGGATGTGTGTGTGTGTGGGGGGGGGGGGGGGGGTTGCTGTCCAGGGGGGAAAAGGATGTGCAAGGGATTTGTAGGGGGGCTGCTATCCAGGGGGTCTAGCAGGGGGTGTTGGATTGGTGTTGCCTGATCTGGTTGGGAAGAATTCTTGTCGCCCACAACTATCGCGGTTCGAGCTCCGCGGTGTGCCTGAAGATATCCCAATGTATTATGTGACTGCCTTGCCGCATCAACTGATTGTGGTCTCTAAATAGGCTTATAAGGCCCCAACTAATGATTGTTTGGAATAGAATGAGTAGACCCAAAACTCAATCCAGGAAATACAAGACTAAGACCAGGCTGATGATGGAAAGAAGGAGAACTTTAGAACTACTAAATGTGGCTCTGATGAAGTTTTCCTAGACTCCGAAATGCCTACTGCGACCATGCCTAGACATATGGTGAAAATCAACAATTCAGGGTAGGACCTACATGGTTCAGGCGAGTCACTTGGTGGATAGTAGGAGAACCTCAGTGCTACTATATATGGCTATGATGAAGTAGTCCCAGACACACACTTGGGTAGTGTTGTTCTGGGCATGCATCTGCCTTACCTACTTCATATTAGGTTGGACAATATTCTCATAAAGGGGACACTTTTAATCAGGTAGAGAATGCGAATTCAGGAAAAATGCGAGTTTCAAGAGCCGCAGATGTAGGCTTTGCTCACTATCTAAAGAAATTCTTTCTTATAAGTGGGAAATCATGGGTGAAAGATGTAGATGAGAGTGCTTCGTCCAAAGATATAACAATTTAAATAAATTGGAAGGATGAATCTCCCCCTTCCTCTAGGGAAACTGATGAATGTCCTGAGGATAAGTCCTCTAAAGGCTCGGATAAAGAGAACACTAAATCCAATAAACTGAACAACATGAAGAAAGAGGGGCCTCAGACTAGAGGCAAGTAAGATCTTAATAAATGGAGATTTTTTCTGAAATTTCCATGGGCTTGGGAACCCTCCCACAGTCAAAGACCTTAGGCACATTCTTATGACCAACAAACCTTTAATTATTAGCATTGCTGAACTGAAAATGATGTTCTCAAGCTGCAAAGCTATAGAATAGTATTCAATTGGATACTCGCCTATCTCATAACATGTGAACGAAAATGCAGATGAGGATTTTTTTGGATTGGTGTTGCCCGATCCGGTTGGGCTGGAAGCTTGTGGCCCACAACTATCACAGTGCGGACCGACTGACACTGACAAACACTGTAGCGGTGCAGACTTCAGGGTCAACATCACTGTAGCGCTTTTGACAAACAGCTGGCAGACACTGTAGCACTTTTGACAATGTTGTCCGCCAACCACTATTGCAATGCGGACTTCTATTTCTGATGAGTGGACCATCTTCTTCATATGTATCCCATTTCAGACTAGAGTTTACTACAAAAATCCTCTGTAATTTTTTTCTCTCGATATAGTGAATTCTGCCTCTCCCGTGGACGTAGGGATTTTTCCCGAACCATGTAAATCATTGTGTCCCTTTCTTTATTTCCTTCTTTTTTCCTCGTTTCTTTCGTTGTGTCTCCCGACAATTCCGCAACAAATTTATGGGTCCTCAAGCATGAAAGCATTCATGTTCTTTCCTACATTGATGATCATCAGAGTGTCCTGGTTGATATGGTGTTCCATGATATTGGGATATCTATAGTCTTTGTTTATCCCTCTAACTCCTATCTCAACAGAAGGGAGCATTGGTAGGATATCACCTATATTTCTAAGCAAATGTCACACAGCTGTATGTCATTGGGTTATTTTAATACTATGCTCCGACTAGAGGAGAAAACTGGTGATAACATCAACATGATGGCTGCTTCTGACATCCTTTCTTGCATTGACAATTGTAGGCTAGTTGAAGTGACCACTATGGGGGTGATTACACCTAGAGCAGGTACACCATTAAGGGGAGGCAAGCCAGCATTATTGATAGATGTTTGGCCTGCATCGATGAAGGGAATGAGCCCTTGATTATTTATGGACTCATCTTACCAAAGAATCACTCTGATCATAATCCCATCCTGATTGATGTATGTTCCATAAATGTGAGGTCTTCTCCTTTTCCTTTTAGACATAAAAACTCGTGTATTGTGTATAGGGGACAGGGTGAGGGGGCAGGGGTGGTTTTCTAGGGGAAGGGGGGTTTGCAGTGGGTCGGTGGGGAAGTGGAGTGGGCAGGGGGAAGTGCAGGGGGCAGGGGGTGTGCTGGGGGCTGGGTGTGTGTGTAGGGGGGGGATGTAGTGGGCTGGGGGGGGGAGGTGCAGGGGGTAGGGGAAGGGGTGTGTGCAGTGGGCTGTGGGGAGTGCAAGGGGCATTTCTGGGGAAGGGGGTAGGTGGGGGATATTTTTTATGGAATAGGGAGACATATAACCACGGTTTAAATCCGTGGAAAAAGTCTTATAGCCAGGGTTTTAAACCGTGTAAAAAGGCCTATATCCACAGTTTAAACCATGGCTATATATATTACCAGACTTAAGATTCTTCCACGGTTTGAAAACCATGGAGATAGGCTGTTTCCACGGTTCAAATCGTGGCTATAGGGATATAACCACGGTTTGAACAGTGGCTAAAGGGATATGGCCACGGTTCGAAACTGTGGCTATAGGTTTTACCCTATAGCCATGACAATACTAGCCACAGTTTATGAAAACATTGATATAACCTACAACCACGGTTTTTGGGCCTATAGCCACGGTTCCAAACCGTGGCTATAGCTTTATTTGGTAGTAGTGTATGTTGAACTAGAATAATAAAAGGATTAATCAAAGGTGTCATTATACAAGACATATTGGTATTGAGTTTTATTATTCATATGATCATTTAATCTGAATTTATAAATAACAATTCTGTATTTTAGTATTTGGTTGAAACAAGATAACAAGAATAAATATAAGAAATGTATGAATCTAGAAACCATTGTGTATTACAACTGAATAATGAATCACAATTAAATGGTTGATACTATTAATATATTCTTATTATTATGAAAAATGGGATTTTCCTAGTCTTACGTATAGTAGTGTGGTTAATTTCATAAGAAAAATGAAATCTTGATACCATTAGATATTTTAATTATTGGGTGATTTTTATCGATGATATTCTAGTATATTCAAAACAATTATGAGGATATTGTAAAATATCTAATGATTTGTGTTCATAAATTTCATTTTAATGGTTTGGAAACTTACATAAAATGGTATTAATAACATTGAAATGTGATTTGAATACAAAGATATATTTTTTGGCTTAACTATTGAAGAATATATGATTTAGGGATATATAATTAATAGGTTTAATATAAGATTGATGTTGACAAAATAAAGGGTTGGTTGATTTTGAACGAAAAAGATATATGGTATTAGTATCCTTGGGACAGGGAAATGAATCATGATAATTTTGGTCATGTTATTTAAATTTTAGGATTATAAGGGTGTTTAATTTTATTATCTAGTGGTTCAAACCATTTGAGAACTAAATATAATGTTAATTTTAGGAATAACATACAATTTCACTTTGGTTTAATGACTTGGAGATTCAAATGGTTCTGGGAAAGGCGTGTAAGGAGAATATATGATTAAGGTATATACATAATTGATTATATGATTGAATTAATGATTAATATTGTTTGAGAAAATATAAATAACTTGACATGGATTAAGAGAGTATATTTGATCTCATATTAGATGATATATTCAAAATTATAAATAAGTTATGAATAGCCTCACCTAATTTAACCAATGTGTAATAATTAAAAATTCAAGGATGTAATTTATTTATAATGGAAGAATGTAATGACCTTATATTTTTAGATCTTTTAGAAATAATTCAATGTTCTATAACATATGTCTTGTAAAAACACATAATGTAGATTATCCATGAAATATTAAATAACAATTATTAACAACACTATAATAAAAACTTTATGATCGTAATCAATTTAAAATTATTAACTTTTGGGGGTAAATAATTAATATGGTTTAATGATAAAAGGGTTATTTCCAATAAAATTATCTTTTTTATATTATTTATTTTTAATATAAATTATAAATTTAATATTTTTTTGAATTTTTGATTAACTAAAATCGTAATTTTTTAATTCATTATATAAATTGACTTAGTATTATTTTTGGGAATTTCTTTCTGAAGTAGGTATTTTTTATTTAAATATTGATAAATACATTTTTTAGTAAAATGATAAATTTTATAAATTTCTTATTTTATACGTAATACCTAAATGTTTAATAAAAAAATTTATTTGATCAAATATTATTTTAATTTATAAAATTATGTATTTGAAAATAATATGATAAACCGATAATATCAATGTTTAACATTTTAGAACAAATGTAACATTAATTCTAATTTAAAAACTATTTTTTTGTCTATTCCATTAATTATAAATTTTAATATTGAAATTCAATTTTGGATTACATTGAAAGAATTTTTTTTGTATTAATGTTATAATAAACGAATTTATATAATTAAAATAGAATAAATTTATAATATGATCAAATACATAATTTTTTAGTTGTAAATAAGTTTTTTTCTAAAAATGTGTATTAAGCGCTGATGATAAAATTAATATTTTATACACCTTATTTTTTTTAAAAAAAATTCTTCTAATTTTAAATAAGAAGTTTCAATTTATATAAAAACAAAAAAAAATTAATTCATAAAAATACGATTAATACGATTAAAGTAATTTATTACGATAATAGGAAAATTGTTATTTTAATAAATTGTTTTATTAACAGTGTAATTTTTATATATAGGAATATATTAATATATTTTAAAATATTGATTAAATAAAAATTTTAAAACTATATAAGTATATTAACACACCGTTAATTTTAAATAAATAACAAATTGGATTAAAATTACTCAATTGTAAGAACTATGATTATATAGAAAACATATTTTCAACATTAATTTTTTTTCAATTTAATAGTTAATTTTATAATAATTTAAAATTTAATTAGACTATATGGATCAAAAATTTAGGTCTAGGAATGAAAAACCTGGTTATAAAAGGAAAAATATTATGTTTTTTGAAAAATATAAATAAATATTGGGAAAAATAGTTAACAATGTACAAACCAAAATGGTAAAATATAAAAATAAAGTGGTAAAAGGGCATGGAAAATGTTTAAAAAATGTTGTAAAATTGGTTTTAGAGGAATAATGAACAATTTATCACGAAAAAATATATTATTTATCACTTTTGGTACCATTTAACCTAGAATTTGTTCATTCCATTATTAAAAAATAATTGGTGTTCAGAAAACATCCATCTTATCCCTGTAAAAAAGGGGATCACTGCCACCCACTTAATATTATTCATCTCCTAGTCAAATTTACTTAAAACCCTTCCCAATTTACCTATCATATAGTCATATTTCTTTAGATACACCCTATAGTAACAATAAGTTGTTCTATTTCTTTCCTTTCTTATGAGACTTTCAAGAGAAAGTTCAAGGTCCCAAAGTGAGATATAATTAATCCTTAATGTTTTCTTCATAATATTTATCATTATAAACTACCATAAGAATTGAAATATAATCAAATAAATATAATTATTATAATAAATTTTATTATATTAATTGGGAAATAATTATTTACTCCATTTCATGAACTTATAAAAACAAAAGAACGACATTCATGTGTTTGTACAGACTACCACCACTACGAAGTGACTTCATTCCATTTTACCACCGCACTCTTTACATTTGTTATAAGGAGAGAATTAATGAATAAAGGTTAAATATGTAATATAATTATGAATATTATGATAAAAATTATAATCCACCTTCATTCCCTCACATTAGTCAGGAAATTAAAACATTAATTGTGTATTGTGTGCACAATTTCCTCCACAAAGTAATGTTTTTTCAATTAGGATTTAATTCATTATCCAAACCACTAAAAATATAAAATAAAATCATAAAAAAATATAAAAATATTTTCATTATTGTTCTATTATAATTATAGAATACACTTCATAAACAATACACACTCATCGAGTTATAAGATATTTTTATTTTGGCCGGTTTAACCACATACATGAAGTGCGCTATTAAAATTCTATCATGGATGACTATGGGAAATAAAATAAAAATATAATTATAATTATATATGAAAATAAGAATTGGTTTATGGTTCTGATAATTTTATATTATGTATTAATATTTTTATTAAAATATTATCTTCGATTGTTAAAACTACAGAAATAATCCAACACTAACTCAATTTTCACACACTATTACAAACATATGAAAAAACAACAAAATAAATAAATATTATATGATAATTAATTGATTTTAGTAAATTACGTATAGTTAAATATTGTTCCTAATAATCTATATAATAAAACTAATTTTATTACTTAGTAAGTTAGGCATATGTGCAGAGTGAGTCAGTACAACGATAAGAATTTATTGTCACAATTGTTCGCCCCGTGAGACATTTTGTATTGTAGACAATTTTTTCTAGTATTTTGTATAAAATTAACATTTTTTATAATGATCCTAAAATTAATTATTGAATTAAATATTTCATTTTATATCATATCCTTAAAGGGGTTTTGACATGATGTTTCGAAATTTGTAAGGGGTTCTTTTTCTCAAATTTAATTTCACAAGACATGTTTTATATTGCACAATATTATTTGTTTGATATGTTGTAATCAATATCATATTACATTAATGTACAATATATTCTATATTTCATGATATTTTAATTTCCATTTCATTACCTTCCTTTCAAAATCATTATAATCTTATGTTACATATACTGTGAGGGTTACATCTCAAAACTCAGTTTAAAATATAGATTTATTTTTATAGATAATCTATTTATTGAATTTTTATACTTTTACCTATAAAAAACCTATGATTTTTTTATTCTCTAGTACATATTGGGTTTTTTACTTATCTTTTCCCCATTTAATTTTTCCACATGGATCATTATTTACCCATTGTAACGAAACCAAACATACATTTCCTTTTTGATTTGTAATATCCCGTTTTTACATGAAAATATTCATTGAACTATTTTGAGAATTCCCTTATCTATGTCTATATAATTTATCATGATAATTTTCTACTTCCTTACCATATTTAAGTGTTCTAAATAAATTGTTAATGTCTTTTATAGGATATTTTCATCAAATTGTGAATATAATCTATTTTTAATATGTTCGATGGGAATAAAAATTTATACCACATTTTTTATTTTATATGAAAATGATTCTATGTGTTATTATGGTTTCAAAAAGAAATTATTATTTCACAATTTTATAAAATATTTCATTTAAAATGATTTCAAATATCATGGAATTTTCATAGTTCCAAATTGATTTTTCTAAAACTCCTAAAAGTGTTTTTCATCTATGTCATTGTCCATTGATATATATTTTTATTGATCAAGGAAACTATTAAAATGATACCAACCATCTTCTTTATCTGGATGGATTATGAAATAGAGTTTTCTAATATAGAAATAATAAATAATTTAATTTGTCTTGCATAGTCATTTAGGGTTTATAACCCTAATTTTTCTATCAATGCCTCTCCTTTTTGAATACATAGGTTTCAATTTTTTTAATAATTGGCATTCAACTAGATGATATACATCAATTGATTGGTTATATTAATTTCCTAAACCTATCCGAGTTCTCTATACATTGTAAATTTTATATACATTACTATGTTGATTTAAGGGTATTTACCAAAAATGTTTAGGAATATATTTTGATATTTTTTTTCCATGAACAAATCATTTTAAAATTATTGATGGTTTTATATATTTTTCCTTTTATGATCACAGTGGAAAGAGATATGAACCCTATTTTCATTCCATAATCTCTTTACGTTGAATGATTAAATTCATATACCACAAATATGTAAGTAAAATGATATAAGGTTTCCTATATCACCCAAAAATGCATTGGATATGGATTGATATCTCATGATATAATGATATTATGTGTGGATGTTTTCATATTCAAAACATGAAGCGTAAACAACTTGAATGTCAAAAACAAAAAACGTGGCTATTTTACATGGATGGTTCAGCCAGAGAACTTTTATTAAATAAGAAGAAAGATAGTACATAAAGGTAATGGATGGGGACATACAAGCATCATACCCACATGCCAAAATACACCAAAAAAATATCAGGCATCATAATAAAAATTATATGAATCATTATAATCACCATACTAGTAACTGTCAGAAAAGGGACCACGAGACCGAATTTCATTATTTGGATTCAAATAAGAGTAGTCTTACCTATGCCTGGATTTACTAGGAGGAACAAATTTAAATCCTTTAACATCCTCAACAACATTTTTTCCTTTGGAAAATACCTGATATATGACAATTTTTTGGGCAATCATCGCCGTTATCATCCCACCATCCATGGATTCCCTGATTTTCCCTTAATTTTTTTTAATTCCACTTGAATCCTAGAAATGTTACCTTAATAACTTGGGATCCTTCCCACCTTAGTTACATGAGAAAATTCTTGTGGAGCTTGGTCACGCTCACTATTTCTAGACACTAAATATCCTGATTCATGAGTCTCTAGTATTTTACCCAGCTATGGTGTACCATATCTACCTGAAACATTACAATGGTCAAGAGTGGTTCCCTTGTTTGGTGAATTCTGCTCCCTTACTTTCTTCCTACATAAAGATTCATTGAACCCATTGGAATAAAAAAAAGAGAAAACCAAATTCTTATGACATTTATCCTTTTCTTGACCAATGAAATGACACTCTGAAAAAAAGTTAGGAAGTCTTCCATATTCCACTTTTAAAGAAATATCATCATCTATTACGGAAAAAAAATTATGAATCAAGGACTTTAGATCAACCACCATCAGTACCCATTCATAGTGACCAAATTTGGAAATCTCAAAATTCATATCGATTTACAAATCATGGTTATTTTGTTTATTTAAAATATAAATTGATTTTTTTGTTATAATTGTTATAATTTCCATATACTAAAATTTGATCAAATTTTTTTGACATTAAATGTCTAAAAGGAATGATAAATTTCCATTATATAATAACATGATTATACTCAGTGGATCATGTTTATTACCTAATAATTATGAAATATTTTTCCTTGGTATATGTTTGTTCATATAATATCTCATGTCCTTATATCATGATTTATAGATAACATATATTGTTCTATGTTCGTTTTAATAAGTTATTTATCCCATACTCAAATTTAATATTCTTATTTTAATCTAACTCTTGATAAAATGGTGATAAGTTTTCCCATACATAGAAATTGAGATGAGTCCCATCTTTTGTTTTCATTCTCCTGGTTATGAAAATGGTTTTATCTTATGACATGTTTAGAAGGGAGTCTACTATGGATCAACTATTGATAGATGTAAAAAAGTTCTTTAAAATTAGTTTCATATATAACTTATCCTCAGAGGTACTAAAACTTTTATTCATGATATTTGTGTGTTATATTCTGAGATTCAATGTTTAAATTATAAAAATTATATAAAATAAAGACATGATTATCTTGGGCCCTTATAACATAAGAGAATATTTTCCCCTAGATTTGGATTAAATAACCTTAAATATTTTAAAATAATTAATTTTCATTAATATGGGGGAAGAAAATGGTATTAATGATCCGTGGAGAACTCCAGGAGTGATTAGGAGAAAATGATGTTGAAGGATCCTAAAAACAGGGGTTAATAAAATATGGTTAAATGACCAAAATTACAAAACAATAAGGAAAAATTAAATTGGTCCCAACAAGTACTCAGTATCATTCAATAGAGAACCAAGTGGCACATCAAGGTTCTCCTCTCCCTTACAAAATGTAACACTCCAAGCTTCCATGGTACGTTTCCCTTCGAATAATGCAATAGCTTGTGTTGTACGCAATCTCGAGCTCTAACAGACACCACAACTAATTAAACTAGCCGTTGTGAATAGTAATACCTACTTTTTGAAATTTTATAAATTTTATTTATCAAAATGGACTTCATTTTTGGATTCGGAATATCGAAATTAGCCTATGTTGAATTTTAGGTATTTTTCTGAGAACTTCTAATTTTTTATGAATAATGAAAAATACTTAAAAACAAATTTTTAATCAAAATACTTTATAGTGATAAATTATAATATTTAGTGGTTTTAAAGTATAATTAGAATATATTTTTACCATTTTATCCAATGGTGGTCATTAGAATTTATTTAACATTGAAAATGGACATAAACAATTGCCAATATTTTGATATAAATTGTTTCTTAAAAACACGCTATTTGTTGTGACAGCGGGAATTAATTATAAAATTAATTAATGAAACTTATATGTTTGCAATTTTTTAAAATAGAAATCATTTTTTAATTAGGAATATCAATTATATCTTAGGGTGAAATTTTGGCATTGTTCTGAAAAACTTCAATTTTTGATGAATAGTGAAACCACTAAGTGGTAGTTAAAAAACTGATTTTTCGTTTAAATGAAATATTACCACTTCTGTGATTTGATTTTAAAAAATCCGACAGACATGGTTGTCATTAAGAAGTAAAATTTGGTTCAATGAGATTAAAATAATTTTTGTGAATAGTAACTTTTAAGTTCTTAATCGCGATTAGAGGTAATTAGTTTAGTTTAACGTAAAAATAATGTTTTAATAATATGATAGGAGCTTGACACATGTCCTACCCTCATTGGATGTGCCATGGACGACCAATACAATCCATGGGTCAACTTGGGGACCCCATGGAGCCACTTTAGTTGGAAAATGACGTAAATACCTTTTATTTAATGTTAAAGTAAAAAATGACACAAACATAAAATGTTTTACTAAAACAATTTTTATATGGGGTTATAAAAGTCATATTTTTGACTATAAATAGTCGTTGGAAAGCTAAAAAGATTTAATAAATCATAGTTTTTTTTATAATTTTTATACATTAATTAAATTAAATTATTTATGACATCATTATGATGCAGCAATGACCTCATTATTTAACGATTTTAATAAAATGAAAAGATAATATAAAATCCAAGGCTTACACATGTCCAAAGACTATTTTATGGGTATATTTCGAACCCATATCACCTTATCCACGAATTATATAAATGTGGGACCTTTAGAATCCGAAAAGCATTGTATAATAATGTAACATTTCAATCATTCCAAAAGAGCCCCTCCTCTCCTCTTATAAAAGGCCCCCACCTCTACCACCTTATTCACACATTCAAGCCCTTTGGTTCGGCCAACCTCTGCCCAAATACTCTCCCAACTTCTCTTCCTTCATCCTAGAATCTTTACTTTAGTCAGAAAGTGATCCTAAGGAGTCCTTTTGATCAAATCAAAAGGAAGAACCCGAAGAAGAGGTAACGTTTTCATCACCCTCTTTCAAGTTTCTTTCTTCTTCCACTCCCTCTTTGTTCATTATTTCAATTCTAAAATTATAACTCCAGTATCTTCTATATACTGTGATGTTACTATAAATATGGAACAACCATATTCAGTATTCTACCCATCATTTGAATGACATGTCACCATATGTGCGTACGTACGGCTTACCGTCTCCACGTCGTGGTGTAATTGTTATTCAATTTATTACTATTTAAATGGGTATAAAAATGATATGTAATTCATGTAAATAATAAATATAACATGATAATTATTCTGTATATATGATATACTATCCAATTATATATTATTTTAAAATCAAAATAATGATATTGTCGCTCGTGCGTACGTACGGACTACCGTCTCCACGAACGCGATGAGATTCATTCTCCGTCGTATCCATTCAAGTATAATTATCATTTGATGATTTAAAAATAATGTTTAAGGACATGATATCATTATGGATATGAATAAGATACAATCTATCCATAAAAAACACGACTTACGTGACAAAACATATAAAAGAAAACGAGTAAGTTAACACCCGAAACAACGATAAATCTAAGATATTGTTAACAAAGCATTGTTAAAAGATCATATATGATATAATATGAATGTATATGATTCTTGTATAATTTAATAACAATTATTTCACCATTATACAGGAGGTTAACCTACCCCAACCAAGTAAAAGTACAAGGTAAGGGTTTACTTCACAACCTCTTCATTATCCAAGGATGTTTATACATAATTATCTACTGGGACCTCGTTATCATCCACATCCATGTTTCTTAAAAATGGCTTTCAAAACATTTTTACTATAAAATGGAAAATGGGTTAAATTAATTTATACCCTTATACGTTTTTGAAAGGAATCTTACCGTCATTTTCTAAACAATGTACTTTTTGACCTTTTTGAAAAATTTAAGGTAAGAATGTTTTTTTAACTTATACGGCAGGTGCGGCTATTTTCCGCCATTATAACTTCGTCGAAGCTTCCCTAACAAGCTTATAAGAATATCTTCAAAGAAAATGTATTTTTTATAATAATGGGACTTTTAAATGATTTAAAAAGGAGAGATATTTCTCTCAAATAGCTTTGATTTCATCCATGTCAACATCCTTTGATGGGTTTTAAGTTTAATTGAAATTGATTTATGATACAAAACATCCATTGAACATTTTGTAAAATATTTGACTGTGGATGTGTTATTTTTATACCATCCATAGTTTATGGAGAAATTGTTGACATTTTGTATGCTAGTTTTAATACGAATATTCATGTTATGTATAAACCTAATTATATGAGTAATGTATTGGACTTAATATATGACGGGTGGAGCCCGCTATAGCTCCTCGATGCATCGGTAGGTCTCATGAGACAACTAGACGTGGAATTGGCCGAGGCTCTTTCCCAATTTGATTTATGGTTTTGGCCGAGGCCTTAATCATTTTAGACGTCTTGGCTGAGGCCTTGACAAAATGTTTCAGAATGTCTGGCATTATACATTCCCTCATTATGAATGTGGTTATTGATATTTCACGTGATTATTCGTCTAGTAGAATATCCATGTGAGTAAGTAATGGAATTATTTTATTTTACTTTTTCCATATTATGCTGAAGTTCAAGTTCAATAAGGCTTTTGTTTTAGTTATACACTGCCTTAAATGCTTATGTTTTCTTATGAAAGTTTCCTCTATATTGTTATCCTTACTGAGCATTTGAGCTCACCCCTTTCAATGTTTTATTTTTCCCAGGATGTGAAGAAGTGTATTATGACTGACTTTCAAGAATAGTCAGTGAGGATATGAGAGTGGACTAGGGAGACCATGTTATTGTAGTTTTCATTTTTATGATGTAATGTAATGTTTATGAATGTATCTAGTGTTTCCAAAGCTACTAAACTAATCGGTCTTTCGAGACTTGATCTTTTGTGATCATGCCAATGTTATGAAGTAATGCACCGACTCTGGCTAGCTGGGGTCGGGGCATTACAGTTGGTATCAGAGGCAGTTTAGTACTAACCTTGGAAGATAGATTTAGATAAACTCTGATTAGAGCACATAGCCCGAAGATAGACTTTAAGGATTAGTATAGAAGAACTTCCTAGAATTTTGGTATTATAGAGATTTTGGGAGTTTTCCGAGCAATACATCCCTGTCTGGATACGAGTAGGTAGAGGCGGCTCTGGCACAGATGTACCTAGGGGTAAAACCCGAAAACACCGCTTTGAGCTAGACTCGAACGGGAACTGGTGCACGACAACGGGCCTTGCTGCACTCTTGGTTACGACACTCCCGGGGAATATGCTTAGGATAATTTCCATTTTCTTTACAAACCACTATGAAGGGTTACGATTATATACTTCCTCAAAGAAAACATTTTTATAATTATGGATTATATCCATAATTAGTTCAATTTATGTTAAGTGTTTTACAAATATGGAATTATGTATTTTGATTCATGAACTAATCTAGTTTATGCCATTATTTAGAAATGGTGCCTAGTGGAAGGAATGGAAACTGTATCAATGCACGCACTCCGTGTAGGGATTTCCCTCCTGCTCAAGATAATTATTGTGGAGCTAGTGATACAACTGGTGCTGATCAGCTTCTCACCGTACTGGGACAACTCACGCAGGTTATGAATAATAACCTTACTCGTATGGAGCACCCCGATCCGCAAAGTGGAGGATCAATACTAGACCGTTTCATGAGGCAACAACCATCAACCTTCAATGGGAGTACAAATCCTATAGTATCTAAGCAATGGATAAATTCCTTAGAGAAAATATTCCATGCCTTGGGGAGTAGTGAAAGGGAGAAAGTTGTCATGGCAGTTTACCGCCTCACTGGAGATGCCGATCAATGGTGGTCATTGATTCAAAACACAAAGGAAGATGATGACATATCGAATATGGAATGGAGGGTGTTAAAAGATCTTTTCTTTGAAAAATACTTTCCTCATGACCATAGAGCAGATATGGAAAGGCAATTTTAGAGTCTGAAACAAAAGGAGGATGAGAATGTCGCAAAGTATGAGGCTAACTTTACAAGGTTAGCGAGGTATGCTGCAGATTACATACGTAACCCAAGGAGTAAGACTGATCGTTTCTTTGATGGGTTAAAACCATTTCTCCGTCGAGCTTTATTATCACAAACCTTCTCTTCATACAAAGGTATTGTCTCGTGTGCTATCAAGACGGAAAAGAAATTCTCTAAGTCTTATGACTTTAAATCAAAGCAAGATAAGAAGAGATCCGTTGAAAACTCTGGGAAAGGAATTAAGGAAACAGGGAAGAAGGGTAGAAATGAATTTCCACCCTGTGATAATTGTGGTAGGAAGCACCCTGGTGCCTATCTAAAAGGAAAAGGAGTATGTTACAAGTGTGGTGAAAAAGGCCACCAAGCTCATGAATGCAAGGGAAAGAAAGCGGCTGTCAACATGGAATGTTATAATTCTAGAGAGAAGGGACATTATGCAAATGAATGTCCTAACCGTTAGGGGAACTTAACTTAGAAGAGGCCAAGGAATCAATTCCAGGCTTATGCTATCACTACTGCTGAGGTGGAAGCTCCGAAAGACGTGGTGGGAGGTAATTTAATGGTTTCCTCATGTTTAGCAAATGCATTATTTGATTCTGGATCATTGCATTGTTTCATATCTTCCCAGTTTGCTAAGAAAACTATATATTTTCAATTTGATTTAACAAGGGAGTTTTCGGTCAAAACCCCTAAGGGAAGTATTGTTGCAACAAAGTTTTGTGGATTAGTTCCCATTAGAGCACCTAAATGTTCTTTACCTGCTGATCTCATCGTCATACCCATGATTGAATTTGATATAATCCTCGGTATGGATTGGATTTCGGACCATGATGCAAAAATTTATTGTAAGAGGAAAGAGGTTACGATTCTTGATGATGATGATAAGGAACACCTTATCATTAGAGCAGAATCATCCCCACATAATTCTTATCTAGATCCACCCCCAGTAGCTCAACTAAATTCAATTATTGGGGAGGAAGAGAAGGAAATTACTGAGGATGAGTAAAGGAATATTCAAATAGAGGATGTACATATTGTGAGAGAATATGTTGATGTGTTTCCGGAAGATTTACCTGGACATCCTCCAGAATGAGAAGTTGAGTTTTCCATTGATTTAATTCCTGGATCAAGGCCCATATCGAAGACCCCTTATAGAATGGCCACTGTGGAATTAGTTGAACTAAAGAAACAACTAGAGGAATTGAGTAATAAGGGATTTATTCTCCCTAGTGTTTCTCCTTGGGGAGCCCCTGTTCTTTTTGTTAAGAAGAAAGATGGATCTATGAGGTTGTGCATTGACTATTGGGAGATCAATGCTATAACAATAAAGAATAAGAATCCCCTACCTCGAATTGATGATTTGTTTGACCAACTGCATGGAGCTCAATACTTTTCAAAGATTGACCTTCGGTCTGGATACCATCAGTTGTGTGTGAAGAAGGAAGACGTTCCAAAGGCAGCATTTCGAACATGGTACGGGCATTACGAGTTTACAGTAATGCCTTTTGGATTGACTAATGCACCCTCTGTTTTCATGGATCTAATGAATAGAGTATTCAAGGAATATCTTGATGACTTTGTAGCGGTATTTATTGATGATATCTTGGTATACTGCAAAAGCCACGAAGATCATGAAAATCACTTATGCATTATCTTGAAGACTCTTAGAAGACATGAATTATATGGGAAATTTAGCAAGTTTGAATTCTGGCTTCATGAGATTTCTTTTCTTGGCCATATTTTCTCTAAGGATGGAATTTCCGTTGATCCTTCTAAAACCAAGCCAATCCAAGAATGGCCAGCACCGACAAGTATAACTGAGGTACGCAGTTTTATTGGTTTAGCAGGTTATTATCGATGTTTCGTCCAGAATTTTGCCAGATTGGCTAACCCATTGAAAAAGCTCACACGTAAAGGGATTAAATTTGTCTGGACAAAATAGTGTGAAGAATGTTTTGAAGAACTAAAGAGAAGATTAGTCAATTCCCTTGTATTGACTCTACCATCGGGGAATGATGGGTTTGTTATTTATAGTGATGCATCGAAGAAAGGACTTGGTTGTGTCCTTATGCAGAAGGATAAGGTCATTGCCTATGCATCACGACAGCTAAAAATTCATGAGAAAAACTATCCTACTCATGATCTTGAGTTAGCAGCTATGATCTTTGCTTTAAAGATATGGAGACATTACCTCTATGGTGAAAAATGTGAGATTTATACTGATCACAAGAGTTTGAAGTATATTTTCACACAAAAAGAACTCAACATGAGGCAAAGGGGATGGCTTGAACTACTCAAGGATTATGATTGCACGATACATTACCACCCAGGGAAGGAAAACAAGGTGGCAGATGCTTTGAGCAGAAAAGACCATGGAGTTTTGAATGTGATGAGAATTGAAAGGGATCCAATTTTCTTGGATCTAGTGAAGATGGACATGGGAATAACTAGGGAAGGTGAAACATCAATGCTTTTTCAAATGGTTGCCAAACCATCATTACTAGAAAGGATTAAGAGTTCATAGACCAATGATGAAGAATTTCAGAATAAGATTAAAGATGTGAATGATGGAAGATTGAGGGACTTTGTGTATAAGGATGGAATTTTGAAATTCGGGAAGAGACTTTGTGTTCCCGATATACCTGATCTAAAAAGGTAATTTCTGGATGATGCTCATAGTTCCAACTTCTCTATACACCCTGGGAGCACCAAAATGTATAGATATTTGAAGGAACATTTTTGGTGGGACAATATGAAGAGGGAGATTGCTGATTTTGTGTCGAGGTGTATGTTTTGTCAACAAGTGAAAGCTGGAAGGCAACATCCTGGTGGAGTATTGCAACCTTTTCCCATACCTGAGTGGAAATGGGATAATATTACGATGGACTTTGTCATGGGACTACCAAAGACTCCTAGAAGGAATGATGCAATATGGGTCATTGTTGATCGTCTTACTAAGTCAGCACATTTTCTGGCTATACGGGAGGATCTACCACTTGAACGTCTAGCAAGATTATATATTAATGAAGTTGTAAGACTTCATGGGGTACCCCTATCGATAGTTTCTGATCGTGATCCTCGTTTTACTTCAATATTTTGGAAAAGTCTTCAAAAGGCCTTGGATACTGAACTTTGTTTGAGCACTGCCTATCACCCTCAAAGAGATGGACAATCATAACGGACTATTCAAACCTTAGAAGACATGTTGAGATCATGCTCTCTTGACTTTCAGGGTATGTGGGATCAATATTTACCACTGGTAGAATTTTCCTATAACAATAGCTTCCATTCAAGCATTCAGATGGCACCTTATGAGGCGTTATACGGAAAGAGATGTCGTACACCAACCTGTTGGGATGACGTTGGTGAAAGAAAACTTGTGGGACCAGAACTGGTAGAAGAAACAATGGAAAAGGTGAAGGTAATCCAAAACCACATCAAATCAGCTCAAAGTATGCAGAAGAGCTATGCCTATAACAGAAGAAAGGTTTTGGAATTTCAGGTGGGAGATCATGTTTTCCTAAAGGTATCTCCATGGAAGGGAGTTATACATTTTGGTAAGAAGGGTAAGTTGAGTCCCAGGTACAACAGACCTTTCGAAGTTCTAGATCGTATTGGGGCTGTAGCTTATCGTTTGGCGATGCCGCCAAATCTCTCCAAAGTTCATGATGTTTTCCACATATCGCTATTGAGAAAATACATGCCCGACCCAACACATGTACTTACCTACACGGAATTAGAACTGGAACCTGATCTATCTTATTGCGAAGAGCCCATCAGAATTCTTGATGTGAGGGAGCATGTGCTGAGAAACCGGACGACTCGTCTGGTAAAGGTTTTGTGGAAAAATCATAAAATGGAAGAGGCAAAGTGGGAACCTGAGGAACTTATGATGAAGAACCACCCGAGTCTTTTTATGCAGTAATACCCTAGAAATTACGAGGACGCAATTATTTTAAGGAGGGGAGAATGTAACACCCCAAGCATCCACGGTACGTTTCCCTTCGAATAATGCAATAGCGTGTGTTGTACGCAATCTCGAGCTCTAACACACACCACAAATAATTAAACTAGCCGTTGTGAATAGTAATACCTACTTTTTGAAATTTTATAAATTTTATTTATCAAAATGGACTTCATTTTTGGATTCGGAATATCGAAATTAGCCTATGCTGAATTTTTGGTATTTTTCTGAGAACTTCTAATTTCTTATGAATAGTGAAAAATACTTAAAAACAACTTTTTTAATCAAAATAATTTATAGTGATAAATTATACTATTTAGTGGTTCTAAAGTATAATTAGAATATATTTTTACCATTTTATCCAATGGTGGTCATTAGAATTTATTTAACACTGAAAATGGACATAAACCATTTCCAATCTTTTGATATAAATTGTTTCTTAAAAACACGCTATTTGTTGTGACAGCGGGAATTAATTATAAAATTAATTAATTAAACTCATATTTTTGGAATTTTTTAAAATAGACATCATTTTTGAATTCGTAATATCAATTATAGCTTAGGGTGAAATTTTGGCATTGTTCTAAAAAACTTCAATTTTTGATGAATAGTGAAACCACTAAGTGGTAGTTAAATAACAGATTTTTCGTTTAAATGAAATATTACCACTTCTGTGATTTGATTTTCAAAAATCCGACATACATGGTTGTCATTAAGAAGTAAAATGTGGTTCAATGAGATTAAAATAATTTTTGGTAAATAGTAACTTTTAAGTTCTTAATCGCTATTAGAGGTAATTAGTGTAGTTTAAGGTAAAAATAATGTTTTAATAATATGAGAGGATCTTGACACATGTCCTACCCTCATTGGATGTGCCATGGACGACCAATACAATCCATGGGTCAACTTGGGGACCCCATGGAGCCACTTTAGTTTGAAAATGACATAAATACCTTTTATTTAATGTTAAAGTAAAAAATGACACAAACATAAAATGTTTTACAAAAACAATTTTTATATGGGGTTATACAAGTCATATATTTTACTATAAATAGTCATTGGAAAGATAAAAAGAGTTCCTACATCATAGTATTTTTTTATAATTTTTAGACATTAAATAAATTAAATTATTTATGACATCATTATGATGCAGCGATGACCTCATTATTTAACGATTTTAATAAATAGAAAAGATAATGTAAAATCCAAGGCTTACACTGGTCCAAAGACTATGGGATGGGTATATTTAGAAACCTTATCACCTTATCCACTAATTATTTAAGTGTGGGACCTTTAGAATCCGAAAAGCATTGTATAATAATGTAACATTTCAATCTTTCCAAAAGAGCCCCTCCTCTCCTCTAATAAAAGGCCCCCTCCTCTACCACATTATTCACACTTTCAAGCCCTTTGGTTCGGCCAACCTCTGCCCAAATACTCTCCCAACCTCTCTTCCTTAATCCTAGAATGATTACTTTTGTCAGAAAGTCATCCTAAGGAGTCCTTTTGATCAAATCACAAGGAAGAACCCGAAGAAGAGGTAACGTTTTCATCACCCTCTTTCAAGTTTCTTTCTTCTTCCACTCCCTCTTTGTTTATTATTTCAATTATAAAATTATAACTCCAGTATCTTCTATATAATGTGATGTTACTATAAATATGTAACAACCATATTCAGTATTCTACCCATCATTTGAATGACATGTCACCATACGTGCGTACGTACGGCTTACCGTCTCCACGCCGTGGTGTAATTGTTATTCAATTCATTACTATTTAGATGGGTATAAAAATGATATGTAATTCATGTAAATAATCAATATAACATGATAATTATTCTGAATATATGATATAATATCCAATTATATATTATTTTAATATCAAAATAATGATATTGTCGCTCGTGCGTACGTATGGACTACCGTCTCCACGAACGCGATTAGATTCATTCTCCGTCGTATCCATTCAAGTATAATTATAATTTGATGATTTAAAAATAATGTTTAAGGACATGATATAATTCTTGATATGAATAAGATACAACCTATCCATGAAAAACATGACTTACGTGACAAATAATATAAAAGAAAACGAGTAAGTTAACACCCGAAACAACGATAAATCTAAGATATTGTTAACAAAGCAATGTTAAAATATCATATATGATATCATATGAATGTATATGATTCTTGTATAATTTAATAACAATTATTTCACCATTATAAAGGAGGTTAACCTACCCCAACCAAGGAAAAGTACAAGGTAAGGGTTTACTTCACAACCTCTTCATTATCCAAGGTTGTTTATACATAATTATCTACTGGGACCTCGTTATCATCCACATCCATGTTTCTTAAAAATGTCTTTCAAAACATTTTTACTATTAAATGGAAAATTTGTTAAAGTCATTTATACCCTTATACGTTTTTGAAAGGAATTTTACCGTCGTTTTCCAAACAATGTACTTTTTGACCTTTTTGACAAATTTAAGGTAAGAATGTTTTTTTACCTTATACGGAGGGTGCGGCTATTTTCTGCCATTATAACTTCGTCGAAGCTTCCCTAACAATCTTATAAGAATATATTCAAAGAAAATGTATTATTTTATAATTATGAGACTTTTAAATGATTTTAAAAAGGAGAGATACTTCTCTCAAATAGCTTTGATTTCATCCATTTCAACATCCTTTGATGGGTTTTAAGTTTAATTGAAATTGATTTATGATACAAAACATCCATTGAACATTTTGTGAAATATTTGTCTGTGGATGTGTTATTTTTATACCATCCATAGTTTATGGAGAAATTGTTGACATTTTGTATGCTAGTTTTAACATGAATATTTATGTTATGTTTAAACCTATTCGTATGAGGAATGTATTGGACTTAATATGTGACGGGTGGAGCCCTCTATAGCTCCTCGATGCATCGGTAGGTCTCATGAGACAACTAGACGTGGAATTGGCCGAGGCCCTTTCCCAATTTGATTTATGGTTTTGGCCGAGGCCTTAATCATTTTAGACGTCTTTGCCGAGGCCCTGACAAAATGTTTCAGAATGTCTGGCATTATACATTCCCTCATTATGAAAGTGGTTATTGATATTTCACGTGATTATTCGTCTAGTAGAATATCCATGTGAGTAAGTAATGGCATTATTTTATTTTACTTTTGCCATATTATGATGAAGTTCAAGTTCAATAAGGCTTTTGTTTTAGTTATACATTGCCTTAAATGCTTATGTTTTCTTATGAAACGTTCTGCTATATTGTTATCCTTACTGAGCATTTGAGCTCACCCCTTTCAATGTTTTATTTTTCCCAGGATGTGAAGAAGTGTATTATGACTGACTTGTAAGAATAGTCAGTGAGGATATGTGTGTGGACTAGGGAGACCATGTTATTGTAGTTTTCATTTTTATGATGTAATGTAATGTTTATGAATGTATCTAGTGTTTCCAAGGCTACTAAACTAATCGGTCTTTCGAGACTTGATCTTTTGTCATCATGCCAATGTTATGAAGTAATGCACCGACTCTGGGTAGCTGGGGTCGGGGCGTTACACAAAATCATTAGGTACTCGGTGAGTCCTCATCGAGTACCTTGTGTCATTTTCTACTAAATGATGTAGATGCAACCACCTTCTAGACAACCCAAAACCTTGAATTTATCTTCTTACCTTATCCATCATCCCAAAATACATAACCATTCTTCATTAAATATCAAAATTCATGACTAAAATAGATAAATAAAATAGTCCTCTCAATTGGATCCAAAACAACACAGTAAAATGTTATGTTCATAACAATTTTCATCAAATTTCTCATTTGATTATGTCTATAAAGGGAATCAATGATACCACTCTACCCAACATAAAATTTTTCATACCAATAAATCTAAACTGACCATTTATCAAAATACCCACCTACCCATTCATATCTACATATCTAATGTGTACAAAATATTATACATAACTATTATACTATGAATATAAAAAAATCAACATGAATCAGCTAACATTATAAAATAATATTCACAATTAATTCACTTTTACATACTCCAATTTATTCATCCCACTTTAAAGGCATAACATTTAAAACCAGATCAAGACACTGAATCAATAATTACACTATGATTCCATGATTCAAAATATATAATAACCACCAAAAAAAATCTCAATTCATCCCAGATCATTTTTCACCTCATCAATGCATAACATCCTCGAGTCATTATAAGTTCAAATACCCTAATGAAATGAAAATTATAAGAACTAAAACACATCTTGTGGTATTAACCCAGTTGTAATATAGAATATCAAAATTAAATATTACCCCATATAACCTAGTGTATTAGTATAAATAAGTGTTTGATAAGGATACCAAGTACAAAAATCTAACTAACTAAACAACACCTACTCTAATAAGTACCCACCATAAGGACCATCTAGGTTGTACCCATTCCCTACCCTCTAATGAGTTTCAACATTTAAATCAACACTTATAAAATAAATTTTATGATATTTTTTTAATATCAAATGTAATGTCCATTTCTTAAGACACAAAACTTTATAAAACCAATCTTGTTTAGAAATTGAAATAAAAAACACTATGGAAATTATACATTATGAAATCAAAGGCTTCCTAAAACCATTAGTCTTAACAAAATTAATTTTATATACAATTTAAATTAAATAATTAACTTCCTAAATTAGTTTTTCTAAAAAATAACTCTTCCCATTTAGTAATAACTTTACAATACCCCTTATTATTTTAAAACCTATTATTTTAAAATAGTTCAAATTTTCAATTTATAAAACTAGTAGGTTCTGTAAAACTATACCCAATTTAAAACATTTGTTACAAAAAACATGAAATGTAAATAATATATATATAATTATTCAAAAAATGGAACCACCATTTTATATAACATATTTTAGAATAAAAAACAGGTAGAACGTTTTGAAGATAAATATCTAGAAAATGGAAATTAACATTTTCACACACAAATTATATAATAATTATACTATTATATCACTAAACAAGAAACACATATCATGATTTAAAATAGATCCTAGGAATGAAATAATTAACATGATCAACAATATATTATTAATCAAATGGTAGTTAATATTCATATTAATTAAGTCTATATAATCATTAGAAAATTCATTATTAAGAATATAGTTAAATCAATAATTTTATAATAAGGGGATTTTTTAGTGACTCTAAATAATTTTGATAACACATATTAAGGTGTTCAGAAAGCACAAGTTACTTTATTTTTATAATATTTAAATAATTAAACAAATTCATAATTTATTTTTTTGTGTGATTTTTGGTTTTTATAAAATACAATTTCATTAATGCACTACATGACCACATGATTCATGGACCAATGAAAGGAGTTTATCACAGTTGAACCCTAGAGATTATGTCCCAAAATATTGAAACTTAAATTTTGAAACACATATATTAATGCCTCACCCATATCTATAATTATATACTGCACACATAGAGATCATTGGTAAATAAACTTTCAACCACATTCCTGTTAGAGAGACATGTACAAAATATAACCTCATGAGTCTTAGCATCCAATATCATATTAATAAAATGAAGTCACAAATCCCATATTACCTCAAGACACTATTATGATTTCATTTTTTAATGACCTTGACCCAATGTCCTGAAAAACAATATTCCATGTCAAAATAAGACCTAAAGGACACCTCCTGGTCATCATAAGTTGGAGTAATCATTGAGAGTTTAATATAAGTTTCCTTGAAAAAATTCAGCATGACCCTAGGGGTTTTTGCACTTTTAGACCCAAAAATTATGTTACCTAAAATTGGAATACATGTTAGTCAATGAAAAACAATATTACATGATGAAAATAATGTATAAAAATTCCTAAAAATAAAATTGTTAATAATAACTCAAATGATTTCTAAAAAATATATGAAATAGAAAAAAACCCAATGTGCATATATGGCATGAACCAAACATACCCTGAGGAGTCAAAAAGGTAAGACACTTTTTGTAAAGATACTATGCGGTCGACTAGGGATATTCTTTATCCAATTTATCTATAGGCACACGTAAGACCCTAAACGTTTCCCCATATACTCATAACTTAAAAAATATATAGATCCACAAAATTACAAGACCCATAGTGACATAAACATTATGCTACTAACATGGTAACTACTGAAAAAGAATATCAAGCAGAAATCCCATCAATGTGTCCGTATAGGGTTGGCGAATTTACATAGTCATCAGGGAATCACAAGTATTCCTTAACCCAATAGTGAATAACTATATGTATTCATATAAATGTACACACAATTACACACATATATGATAATATAGTTAAGTTTCATCACAACACACATAACATACAAATGGTATCAAAAAAAATTACACGTATATATTAAGATTTATACCATGTAATTCTCTTTACTAGGATGATCTATACCCATCATACACGCTTCATGAATTTTCACAGAAGATGATATGGAATAGTAAGTGATACCATTTAATCCTTCCCAATCAAACCTATACAAAGGATTTATAGTTACCATCCCATAAGGAAAGGAAATGGTACACTAATCCAGGGCATAATACAATCTCAGGGAATAGGGAAAGGGGTATACAAAGCTAGGGTGTTGTATGAAAATCCAAATAACAAACTCTTATCAAAATGTACAGACATGGAAAATTTGTAATGTATTGAAATACCTATTATAAAATGATAATAAAATATATAGTAACAATCAAGCTCTAAATGTATGACTAGAATAAAAATCATCATGCTTATCATCATGAATGATATGCATGTTATTATATTCTACACTAGATATCATATCAAACTGGAATGTTTTCAAGTTTCATTTTCACATGACATGAATCATGTGCATACTATGAATACTATATCATGAATTCCAATGAGTATACAAGATAGATATTAACCATATAATAGTGAAGTAATCATGATAATGAAGTCACAAATAATAAACCGAAACTATAGTATGATTATAATTATATATTTTATTTTCTACTTAAAAAACAAGGAACTAGGTATATTAATTAGGTCACATGTGTAAACTAGGGATAAAATAAGAGAGAAAAAAATTCATGGAATTAGTCATAATACATTACCAATCATGTTTACCCAAAAGGAGGGTAGAATATGGTATAGACAATGAGTTAAAACATTAATTCAAATGTAAATTTATTTTCAAAATATTAATTCCACGTTCCCAATCCCTTTTAATAAAATTTACCATTTACAAGAACAATCTTAATTTTAAATTATGATTTTTATCCTCTTACTATACCACATAATATGGTAGTGTTATTTAGAGAAACACATTTTTAGTTTGTAAATACCTTACCATTAGATTTTATTGATCTATGATAATTACACAAACTTATCATTGAAAACATTGATTTGTTCAAAAAATAGGAGGGTATTGGTTTCCAAGAGTGTTGGTTTTATAAATACCACAATCTATTTTTGGAATTTGAAAAATTTCGTACATATATTTTTATATTAATAAGAAAATTCATTTCTTAATTATTTAAAACATTATGTTTTATATAGAAGATAGCCTAGTTTAGGAAACCAAGAATGTATAAAAGTTAGTTATTTCCTTCTAACTAACTATGCCAACAATTTTCTCACCATTTTTACATTTAAAAACTAGGGTTATGTTCTTGTTATTGAATTGAAACTCATTCTATACATGGTTAGATAATGCATCCATCATAGAAAACATAGAAGGGAACACATGGGAATGCCTAAATAAAACATGCTTGAAAAGTTCAAGACTTAATATAAAGGTAATTACATACTCAAAACTAGGAACCTATGAGACCATTACATGGTCAACCCCATTTTTGTAATATTTACCATAATGAATTTTATACGACAGTATTACATGGAAATATTTGAAGGAAACCGTGAAAAGGAAATAAAAATCAGGAAACATCATAAGTACATGAATATTTTGAAATAATATAATGAATTATGTTTATAAAAATCAAAAAATGAATTATAACATATTACTCAATGTAATAAATCAATGCTTTCACAATTAGGTTTTTTTATCAAAACTCATTTTTTGATTATATAAACCATATGTTAAATTCAATTATTGAAAACCGTTTTTACACATTTTTTTACAGTCTAATAAAAGTCTTCCACTTAACATAGTAAAATATATTTAATACATCAATTTTTAATAATAAATTAATTCCTAGTGTATATTAATAACAATAAAAAATTGAGTGGAATTAATTTACTTGTAATTTCCTTGATGTTCACCTAAGTTTAGAAATCCACTTCCTTATCCATAGGATAGATTTAGTAACCTTGATATCCTTGAGACATGCTCCATTTGAAACTAAAAAACCAAAATAAAAATTTATAAATAATTATAAAAAAAAACAAACAATTCATTATAATTAAATGATACTAATCCTGAAATAAAACCAAAGTGATAACCTAAAAAATTCATCCAAACAAATATCAGCCTAAAACCCAAATTAATTCACTACCTTATCATTAAATTTAAACAAAAAATATATAAAAACCTATAATACCTCACAAACTAAAATATTTCTTACAAAATAGAATTTGGTATAATGAAAAAAATTCAAAAGAGAAAACTTTAATAAAAAATGTAAGATTCCTATGTAAACTATTTGATTTCCCCATGACCTAATGAAATCGCAGTGATAAACCCCAACCAAGATGAGATAAAATTCAGAAGAGAGAAGAAAGAGAAGTATAAAAGAGATAATAGAATATTTTCACCTCAGATTCATTATAATAAACATTAATAATTTATTATTAATATATGGGTATGAATAATGGAGAAGTGCGGGGAACTAACGATCCAATGAGAGCGCTCAGGTGGCTAGGAAAGAATGAAATTTAAGGATCCTCAATGGGGGTGGGGGTAAATAAAACAATGACAAATGAAACAAATTCCCAAATTTTAAAGAAAAATCATTCTAGTCCTATTAAGTATTGGGTATGGAACCATAGGGTTCTAAGTATCACCCTTGGGTTCCCCACTCCTCTATTAACCTCACTGGGTACCTGGGAAGCCCCCACTGGGTACTCGATGTCATCATTAGAAACATGGTTCAAATTATTCCTACTTCCAACCAAATCGAACCATCAAATCCTCAATAAAAATATGACTATATCCCAACACAACCAATAATTAATCATGAAATATTAAAATTCATGATTTAATCTAATAATAAAAACCAGACACTCAATTAGAACCAAAAAATCAAAAAATCCCATGCTCCCAATGATTATTTTCTCTAATTTTAGACATTGATCTAATCCACATGGAAAAAAACATTAAAATTCTAGCCACCTTAAAAAAATTCCACAAAAATACAAATCAAACATTCACATAAAAACCCATATATGCATTCATATATCTATCTCCAGTTTGTATCCAATCAAATAAATGATTCTTCTGCTACAAAACTCCTAATATTAATTCAAATCAGATGACATATTAAAATTTTAACACTGTAAGGGAATATTCATAATTAATTCATTTATACTTACTCAAAATTATATATCTCACTTCCAAGGGATGACTCATAAAAAGGAAGAAATACACCAAACCACTATGTACCCTATGATTACAAAATTTGGAAGACACACTGAATTCCAGTAAAAAAATACCCAATCATCATCAGATATTCAATACAAGATATCCTTAAATGTGTACTAGTTCAAATACTCAAAATAAATATGAACCACAAACATTGAGACACATCCTGACCTACTAACCATTATCTGAAATCAATTTTCCGAAATAAATATGACCCATATAACCTGTATAATTCTTGTACCTAATGGTTTAATAGGTTTTCATATTTTTTAAAAACATTAATAACTAAACTTTACCTACTCTAACAGGCCCCTTTCTATAAAGAAAATCAAGGTTTTACCCATTTCCAACCTACCATGGTGTTTTTAAATTTAAATCTACACTTACTAAACTAGTTTTACCATAATTATATTTATATTTTTTTCAATTAAATGACATAAAAATTTCTCAAAACATTAAAATTTTTAAAATCCATGCATTTTACAAGTCAAAAATGTAAAAAACTTATCATGTTATACATTATAAAAGTAATCTTTTTCGAGGACTCATGGTCCCCAAAAAATGATTTGATTTACAAATTTAGTTTTTTAAATAATATTGATACATAATGGTTTCTAAAAGAAACATATTGACATCTATTTATTACATTATAAAACCTATTTTTCATTTAAAAACAGGATTTTAATAGTGTTTTTTTTATTTTAAAACAGTAGTAGGTTTTAAAAAACAATGTATGATTTAAAACATTTTTGAAAAAATGATTCGTAAAAAATATAAATGACATAATCGAGAAAATATACCACTATTTAATATATTATATTTCAATATAAGAACCAAATTCTAGGTTCAGTAAATAAAGTAATTTAAAAAAATAATAAACATGTTCAAATACCAGTCATAAAACAATTCTATTAGTTTATCGCTAAATAGGAAACTTATGGAATGCTTTAAAATATATCCTAAATAAGTAATATTTAATATTATCACCAATATAATACTAAATAAATAATATTCAGCATTATTACGAATACAATCAATATAAATTTTCTATAATGTTATACTAATAAGAGAAGAAAATCACTAATTTTAATATAGGAATATATATGAGTGACTATAATTAATTATATACAACCTTCTAAGAAATTTGGGAAAAAATTAATTAAGTATTTATTTAAAAAATTGAGTTCCTTTACATTCACACACATATAAACACACACACAAACATAGACACACATGATGTACACTCACTGAAATGTTCTACTAAAAAACATAATGATTGATACAAAACAAGGAGTGGATTTTAAAGGATCCATATAATCAATATAATATATTTTCCCAAATTTTTTTATGAAAAACTAGGAATAATTACTCAACCATAAATATAGTTCCTAGATTCCACCCCCATATATCCCTGGGAATGTAGGTTTCATCCTTATCCTTGTTTGTTAGACATGAAGTTGATTTTCCCACTTGAGTACAAACATCATGTAGCGAACTAATGTAGTATTTCGTATAATAATAAACCAACCATGGTCTTCCACAAGCCCCAAATGACATTAAATATCCCAATGGGTTGGAAAATAAGGTATGGGAATCATAGGAAGCACACTAGGAACAATTTCACGCTTATACAATAATAAGAATAAACTGTGGAAATAAGAGTAGAAACCCAAAATAAGGGAGATAAATAGTGTAGGAATCCAACATGATATAAAGCTGATAAAAAAAATAAAGTAACAATGGAAAGGAAACCATAATCCATTGAACAGATAGATAAAATTCAACATATCAAATGACTAATACAAAACCCAAAGCTGGGAAAAAATCGCCATCACACTAATGAAACTCTATGTGATCCACAGTTATCCTAAAATCATATATCTCCTTTGGGATCTAAATATAAAATATTCAAAATAGAACGTACATAAAATTTTAAAGATATAGTCATAAGGTAAACATACCAGTTTGTCTCCACCCATAGAATCTATACAGTAATTTTCATAATACATCCTTAAAAATTCACATTTGAAATATAATATATAAAAATAATATTTTCATAACCCTTTTCATAAGTAAATAAATTGAACATCACAAACATGTTAAAAAGATAATTTCCTTTATTTTTCATTAAATGAAAACATTCACATGGAAAATATTTTTCCCCATTCAACGCCTCTTGGACAAACCACTATTTTAGTCTCTATTTAAAAACATTTCACAACACCTCTTATGAAATACACACTTCAAAAATAAAATTCAGTGTCCTATTTTCACATGGTTTTACAAAACAACATTAAAAATAAATATTTACATAAAACTAGAAATGGTTGTTTAAAATAATGTTTCCAAACCCTTTTACATTGGAGTTTAAAAAAAAAATTCCACTTTCACATTAATATTCCTCAAAATACTTTGGAAAAAAAATTTCACCTTTAAATAACTAATTTTTAATCCCATCAATAATATATTTTGGAATAAATTTAATGTTACAAATTTACTCTTATTATTTTAAAAAAATTCAGAAAACCACTTTTCAGAAATTTGAAGAGAAATCCATAACAAAATGAAGATGGAATCACACAATAGGGACCAATATATTGGAGTCAAAATAAAATGAAAAATAAAAAAACATAGTTTCCTAGAAATAATCAAATAAGTAGGGTATATAATAAAAAATAAATGGAAATTACCTAAAAAACCTAGAATGGATCCCAATGTCCTACGAATCATCCCAAGGATTTAATAATTAAGGAACTAAAGTATAGAAAAGGAACCTCGACTGGTAGTACTAACCCTATCCACATATATTGTAGTCTCGTCAAATTCAATAAAAATAAACATCCTTAAAACCCTTTATCCCCCACGAGATTAAAGAAAGATCACTAGCATAAAGGCTGGATACCCCATCCAACCAATCCAACTTAGGATAGCCAGAGAAAAATCCCTTTTGACCCATTATCACCAATAGAGTTTTTCCTCACACAGGTAATCTAATATATACTTAGAACCTCCATGATACATCATTTAGAGGTTGTAAGTACCGACGAACACAACAAAAGAATATGAGACACGAATTTAAAATTTTAATCATCACATTATTGATATAAAAAATATGTCTCAAATGATTATATATGTGATAAAAGGTTTGGGGATCCATTGTGAAGTAATTAAACATAGACCTCTTATAATTTGAATGTGCATTTTAAAAATGCACATATCAAGTGACCATTGTTGGAAGAAACTAAGATAATATCTCTCTATATAGTCAACATTCTCATATAATCTCTATGAGAAATATTAACATCAGATACATTTTCTAGCATAGATATCTAATTATACCTTCAACATCCTGATAATCACCACAATACCGATCCATTGATCCATGAAAAAGAATATTGATTAATCACCTGGATCAAGTTCTTCTCTCTATTCTGTATATGATCTATGAGACAGAGGGTCTCAGTTTTGAGTGGGGAATAATTTATCAAATGATTTCCACCTTTTACTTTTATTGTAAGGTATTAAATACCCTAAAATGGATCACCGACCCTTAATTATGTATTACCCACTTTAGAATCCATAAATGATGTGTTATGACAAAATAACCAGGTAATAAATCCCATTTATATTGTTATCACATACTTGTAATGTAATAAATATGCTATGTTATAAATGATATTTATTAGCTCATCTCGTTATTCTTGAAAATATTAAATGAAAATTAAATAGTAAAATAATATTTGTTCATTAAATATTTTCTCATCCATTTACATAAATACTATTAAAAAATAAATTAAATATATAAATTCATTCCAAATGGTTATATACTAGGATATTAACGAATTTATTTATTACATGATGATATTATACTCATGTACATCCATAGGGACCAATGGTGGGTCCCACTATTTCTTATATTTCTATTCTTTAGAATAGGGTAGACTTTTGAATACGACAAGTGGATGACCCTCTAGGCCCTTATTTTGAAAGGAGTGAACAATATTCATACACCAATATTTAATTTTAGAAACCCATAAAGGACCCTGAGGATATAACTAATATTCATAGAGAAAAAAACCTTTCTTATGATCATGCACCGTGTAATATAATATATTTTTCTCATGATATATCATAAAGTGGGATGGACACTTTTTGTCATCGTCCTTTCATTATTATTCATTTAACATACCAGAAATACTTACCCTCATATACCATGGAAAAGTACCTAGTGAGGGTAGTAAATCCTATTCAACTTGTCCTGATATATCACTTCATTTTGGTAGATTAAATTATACCTTGATTATTCAATCAATTCCATACCACTTATTGTGCACACAAAGAAAGCTACCTCACCATGTCATTAATGTCATGGTATTTTTCTTGTATCATGGATTATAATTAAATAGTATACAAAGATTATAATCTCAATTTTGTCGACCATTACACATTTTTATAGATAGTTTCTACCATTAACACCAAAAACATGTGAAGTTACTATTAGTTGGACAGTCCTCCAGATATCATGTACTTGAGATCACCAAATGATATGTTTTTGAGATGAAATGTCAACCCTTGTGAGCCCCAAGAACGTAATAGTCAAACATCATCTGCGACCAATTAATATGATGTGTCTTGACCATAATACATATGTCTAATATTACATTAATGGTATCTATAGGATCTCATTGTTTAATTGGAACAGATATAACCATTTTATATGACATGTAATCTAAGGATATTACCATAAATATAGTAGATGGGGAAGTATCAGTTCTACTATGGTAATATAAAAAACATGTATATATAAAACTATATATATGTAATGGTAATGAAATTATATAAAGGATTTGGGTATACGACACCCACTCACAACACTCCCACTTTCACGGGCGCCAACTTCTTAGAATAGTCAACCTGATAGATCTCACATGACAATATTTCTTATGCTAGGATAGGGATTTTTTAGGGGGTCCTAAAAATTTTCTATTTTGGATACTATAAATTGTTTTACTTCACCTATCTATGTAAAATCCCTCAATATATTAATATTCCAAAGAATATTATTTCTCCTCTGGTGTGACCTGGGCTCCATGGAATTCACACCTGCTGCAATATTATCAAAATAATCTAGAAAAAGATATTAAATTCTAGGCATAACACCAATATCTTAGAAAAATCTTTGTATCTAGGCTTCCACCATAGTTATATCATAATCCACTATATACTCACATTATACTATATATTTTATGACCATAGGTTTCTTCGAGCTTCTCTATCTCATAACACCACCATTCTGATAGAATACATAACCTGACTATGATTTCATGGCAACATTATATGTCTATAAACTACTATTAGTGTCTCCCCTCATGACTAGTTCCTCTTCTCCTCTATACACCAGGAACATATGCTTTGTACATCTCATGTAATTAGTGGTAGGTTTTACAACTTCCCAATGCATCACTCGTAGATTATCTCGATAACTTACAACTATTATTAAATAAAATAAAACATTGAACCTAGCTCATATCATGGAATATTTGATAGGTTACACTACTAATGAATATGTTATCCTACTAAATTTTTGAATCTACTCCAATGTTTTTGGATACATTTTCTTAGGGAGATTGATACCATGTCACACTGCAAATAAATCTCTACTGTTTTTTCCAATATTATTACTTTTGAGTACCATATACATATATATAATTTTACGTAGAACAACAATCCTATGAGATTTATAAAGATGGTTCTTGATCCCTATGATTTATGCTAATTCACCTAAGTCTTTCATAAAGAATCATTCATTTAACCAACTCTCAACTGAATGTAATACTATCTCTTTTTTTCCCTAATTATTATTTCTTCAATATATACTATGAGAAAAATGAGAACATTCTCACTCACCTTCATATAGAAACATATCACACATTCATTCTTGAAGAAACTAAGTTCTATTGTGGAATCATAAAAATAATCTTTCCATGACTATGATTCCTACTTCGACCCATTAATGGATCTATACATATAACATAACATAATGGAACATTTTGAATTAATAAACACTTTAGGTTAATTCATATAGATTCCCTCAACCAAATTCTAGTTTTGAAATCCATTTTCTGAATTTCATAATCAAGGAAGTCTACTATTGTAAGTAATATTCTGATATAATTCAGTATCATTATGGATGAGAAAGATTTAGTCGTATTATATTCCTTTATGTATCTTAAAGCCATTCACTACTAAACGTGCTTAATATGTATTTACCATATCTTCGATGTCCAAAATTTTATTGAATTCCCATTTTCACCCAATGGGCATTAAATTATCTAGATAGTTTATCAAAATCTAATCATGATTTTGATACGTGTAATTCATCTTATAATGTATGGATTATTAATATTTATAATCATCATTGATAACTAATGATTCCATGTAGTTTAAATGTTCATTATTATCTAAGTGTAACATGTCAATTGACTCAATGAAAAGAAAACAATATAATTATGGTGCTCTAACCTTTCTAGGAGACCTACATTGTACTTGTGTCTTTGTAAACCAAAATCTCCTACTATCGATTGTAAATATTATTCTCATAAATACTCTTGTTAATATAGAGAATCAACTTCATAAAAATGAATATTTCCCCCAATATTCCTATTGTAAATGTGTTTAATTTCTAGATATATAGAATGTACTTATATAATCACATTTCCATCAAAAGGTTTATATAGTTAATATCATTTTGTTTATTTAGGGTAAACTATAAAAAATGACATCATGCTTCAGGATGCTAATTTTTCACAATGTATACTCTTTAAAAAACTCTCACATATATATATATGTATGTGTGACAGGATTAGTTCATTTACGTACCATAACTCATATTGAACCCCTTATTTTTCATTAGTTGTTTATCAATTAATGGTACATGTCTTTGTCTATAACATGTATCCCTAAATGTATAATAGAAGATTTATCTGACTCATCATTGATCTAACCTTGTCCAGAAAGGGAGGATTCCTATTTTCACAAATACCATTTCACTAAGGTATATTAGGAGGAGTGATCTATGATTATATCCCACACTATTTTAACTGATCAATGAATGATTGGTTGAGATACATACTACGTTAATCTGAGTGAGTTCCATAATCTTCTCACCAAGCCTGTGTTCTACTTCATGTTAGTATTACATAAAAATATAATAGGAATATGAAATATACCACATCATTTAGATATATTCATACCTACTATAGACCTTGATAAAACTAATAAAGTATAAAATCCCACCCTTTTCCTCGAATATAAATAGATTACATACATCACGATGAATCAATTGTAGTAGTTCAGTGGCTCTTACTCCATTACAAATGATGGGTGCGTTGGTCATTTTCCCTTGTCAAAAACCATGACATTCGTTGAAGTTTTTTAACTCAGTGGACTCTGAAAACCCTTATTGATTTAATTTATGTAAAATATTTTCCCTTACATGACCAAGGCTGAAGTTACATAGCCAGGTATTACATGATTCATATTCATTTTTTTGTCTTTGATTTTGATTATAAGGCCTTCAAGTTCATGTATAGACAATCCATTATTAAGCTTCACCATACCATAACACATGTTATCCTTAAAATATAGAGACCATTTATTTAAAAACATTACATAATATCCCTTGAATCCAAACTCAACCCTGGTATTATGTTTCTTGTATTTGAAGCTACATAATAATAGTTTCTCAATACAAGAATCAATCCACTAGAAAATATAATGTGATAATATCCCAGTACCAAGGATTATAGTCTCATACCATTTATGGACAAAAGATATACCTTTCCTTTTATAATATTCTAGAATCCACTTTATTATTTTATATGAATAAAAATGTTTGAGACAGATGATATATGTGATAACCATCTTATAGATAAAGACATATGACATTTAGGGGAAAATATATTAGTTATATGTGTCACCTTTATTATTTCCCCCAGCAATACTATACGACTTCCAACAACCTTTATCACTACATGCAAAGTTGAAAACTTCCCTGTACAGACCCGTAGCTTGACGTACATGGGAATTACATTACTTCTGCAGAATACTTAGTACATAACAAAAAAACACACACAAGGATCGTAATAGTTTAGTGTCTTTGGAAACTCGGAACGTAATCTTCTAATCGTGGTGAAAGATCTTCAATATCTCCCATAAAGATCTTCCCTATTTTTACCTAAAACTTTTCTTTATATCCTGGGTAAAAGAAAACATAAAAGGGTGAGCTCAAATGATCATTAAGGGTAAACAAAATAAATATCAATCACATCATATTCATAAGAACATAACATTTTGGAAATCTTAACCTGCAAAAGAGAGCATAATTTCATAACATGGGATAAATCATGGAAGTGAAATATAATAACAATAATCATAACTTAAAACATGAAACTTTGTGGCATTCACACATAATCATAGAGAATCATTTCTTGTTAGTCAAGACTCATTGCCAAGACTATCTTAGTGGACAAAGTCCCTTTCTGAATCGAGTAACCCTCGTTTCAGTCCGGTTTCACTGAACCGGTATAACCTACCGTTCCAGCCCTGTCTATCTCATGAGATATAAAATCTTTACCCAATGCATTGGAGGGAGATATAGGTCCCACCCATCTTATAATGAATCCTTTCTTATGTGTTCCACATAATCATAAATCATACATCATCGCATAACACATGTAACAAAAATGGGATTCTTGAAACATCATGACATCATAAAACAAATCATATAAGGTAAATGACTTCATAAAAATAATTCCCTCACAACATAATCAAATCAATGTAATAATAGGGATAAAAACAGAACCCTTTATTATCTTAGATGGAAAATAATTTTGATAAAACACTTGAACTCCATTCTTGAGGAAAATATCCTTTCTTCTTCAAAAACACTTTTCTTTTCTTAAAATGTCATAAAATTCTAAACTAAAAGAAGTTGATTAAAAATAAACTTGAAAACTTGTAATGGAAGCTTCTTGGAAATAATGTTTTAAAAATACATTCATGCCGTATAAGTTAAAAAAAACATTCTTCCCGTACTTTTGTCGGAAAAGTCAAAAAAGTACCTCGTATGAAAAACGACAAAAGATTCCTTTCATATCTTTTACTAAAAACTTACCGAAGGGTAAAATTGGATTTAAACTATTGTAAGTGGATGGAAACAATATTATATATTTAAGGAACATGGATGTGGATGATAAAATACACCCCAGTAAATACTTACGAATAAACAATCTCGGATAAAAATGAGATTGTGATATTTCCCTTACCTTAGGTCCGATTTGCTTAGTATGTGTCCGAACCTCCTGTATAATGATTTAAATAATGTCATTGACTTATTACAGAATCATATTCATTGTTATGATATCATATATGGATCACTTATGACATTATATTACCCGTTCTTTTGTAAATTCCATGTTAAAGAAGCGTTTTGGGTAAAATCGTTTCATTTATCGTAGGTGTTTTGACTTGTTGTTCTTGGCATTATTATTACTTATATCATGATTTACATACTTCCAGAATATAAAATATGATTTATATATCATATATATTCAGTATATATATATATAATTGATAGATAAATGAAATGAAAAAACACCATTCATGGAGGCGGTAGTCCGTACGTACGCATGAACGCTGTTTTCCTTTCCTTATTATCTTGAATGAAAGTAAGTAGATGAAATACATATATATATATATATATATATATACATAAATCCAGTAGCTTTATAATGTCATATATTAAATTATTATTTCTTATATATACTTTATAATCATTCTTAAATGGTTAACATGGAGAATGAATCTCATCGCGTCGTGGAGACGGTAGTCCGTACGTACGCACGAGCGATGATATCATTTCCATAAATATTGAATTGAATTGGAGTGGATTATACAATATATCAGAATCAATATGATGTTGTAATAACTATGTATAGTTATTCTTTACACCCGTATACCCATCCATGTAAGGTGGTGGCGGAAAATAGATTACACCACGGCGTGCAGACGGTATTCCGTACGTACGCACGCGCGGTGATTTCATTTTTCCGTAGGATGGATAGAAGGTGAATTAAGTTTGTTTCATATTTATAATAACATATAAGTATGTAAGTAATACTGATGTTATTACTTTATCATGAAACAACTAAAGAATAAGAAGTTGAATAAGAAAGAAATTGAAAAGATCGGTAATGGATATTACCTCTTCTTTGAAACGCCTATTTGAATCCTCCACTTAGAGAACTAAGATTGGTCTTTGAAGAAGACCAGGACCTCTAGGATTATTCTAGGGAAGTGGAGAAGGGATTTTTGCAGGGTTTGGCCGAGCTTGAGTGTTCAAATTGGTGTGAGGAGGAGGGGGAGGAGGTGTCCTTTTATAAGGGAGGAGAGGGGCACTTTAGGAATATCTCAAAATATTATTTTATATTTAAGTCAAAATCGGTTTATAATGGTTACAAAGGGTCTTATTTCGAAGATAAAGTGGGGATGGGTTGAAATACTATCAACCAATAAGATTTATACAAGTTTATGGTATTATTTTAACCTTATCAATTAGATTTAACTCTAAGTTAAATAATTTAACTTTTACCGTGTCTTTTTGTTTTCTTTCACTATATGGTTAATACACTTACTATAACATGGAAAAAGAACCCCAAATTGTTTATTATTAATACATATATCCTTCTCTAAGTCATTTGGCCGAACCTTATATTTTTATAAATAAAATAACAATTATTAATATAATATTTTATTTAAAAACTATTTTGTGTCAATTTTGACACTATTTGATATAAGATTTTTGTGAAAGTCATAACAGAATTATATGTTCGAACCAAGTTGATTAAATCAGCACTAATATTTCATAGTAACCTAAAAAATTAGTGGAATTCATAAAAAGTCTCAAATTACATTTATTTTGGTGTTTATAACATCAATTATGTCAATATTTCATTAATAAGATAATTGCTGCATCATCTTTGTGTCATAAATAAATTAAATTATATGATGTCTAAAAATTACAAATAAAATACCATCATGTGGGAAATCTTTTTATATTTCTAATTAATATTTAAAATCGAATTTATCTTATGTACAACCTTATATTAAAAATGTTTTAGTAAATATACTTTGATTTTAACTCTTTTAACTCTTCTTTGAATTAAATAATAATAAATGTCCTAATCTAATCCAAGTGGGCCTAAATGATAATATTTTACACTTAAGGTTGTTTTTGGTCGAGATACACTTTTCCAATAGAATTATGACATGTGTTTGGGTAATAGTTATATCATTCTTACCCTTAATTACCCTATTTACTTTTAACCGTGGTAAATAAAAGTAAAAAGTTACTATTCATCAAAAATTATTTTCATCTCATTGAACAACATTTTACTTACGAAAATCAACCGTGTCTCTCAGATTTTTGAAATTCCATTCACAGAAGCGGTAAAATTAAGTTTTATGAAAAAATTCCGTTTTTTAACTACCACTTAGTAGTTTCACTATTCATCAAAAAATTGAAGGTTTTCAGAAAAATGCCAAAATTTCATCCTAAGCTATATTTCATATTACGAATTCAAAAATGATGTCTATTTTACCAAATTCATAACATAGAAGTTTCATTAATTAATTTTATAATTAAATCCCGCTGTTAAAACAAATAGCGTGTTTTTAAGAAACAGTATCTATCAAAAGATTGACACTTGATTATGTCTGGTTTAAATGTGAAATTACAACCAATGACCAACATTGTATTAAATTGTAAATATATATTCTAAATATACTTTAAAACCACCCAAATTAATAATTTATCACTATTAATTATTTCGATTAAAAAAGTTGTTTTTAATTATAATTTAGTAATTTTCACTATTCATCAGAATATGAAAGTTATCCGAAAAGTACCAAAATTTCACCTTAGGCTAAATTCGATACTCTGAATTCAAAAATGAAGTCCATTTTGAGAGCTAAAATTTCTAAAATTTAAAAAGTGGTTATTACTATTCATAACAGCTAGTTTTAATAATATTTTAATAGCATATCGTTGTTTCGTGAAACTCAGTATTGCGTACTACACACGCTATCGAGGAAGGTTGCGATTGCGTGTAATGCAAGGCAAGTCAAAGATGCATGTTGTGCAAGCTTCTTTTGGTGTAGCGTACAACACAAGACATTAATAAAATTAAAAGAATATTTTTCATAAAATCTCAGGCTATTACATTCTACCCCCCTTAAAATGAATTTCGCCCTCGAAATTCGTCGGGGTTATAAATGGTTTACTATTCGAAAGTTTATTTAATAGAAACCGACATTGTAAAAAGGAATATCAAATACAATCTTTAAAAACTAAAGTATGAAACATAACGGTTACCCAAATAAACTAATCACTGGGTTTCCACATAGGTGAAAATATGGATATGGAAGAGAAATCTAACCATCATGTTCTGATGGTGAGTGGTAGAGAACATGGATATGGAAAAGCCAGTAATCACAAAGCCATAAATTTGTGACGATCTAAGGTACCATCTGATTCATCAGATATAAGATCACTAGGACAACATTTTTGGTTTTCAAGATCGTTTCCCTAAAGTTAAAGAATTTGAATTAGAATAAATACTTACTTTATGTTGGTATAACCTCACTGTTGTTCGTGCCTTTAACAATTTCCACTTCATCTCTTAAATAAATGAAGTTGAATTTTTTATTCGTGAAGTGTTAGCAGATCATGTGATAGAATGACGGGTAATTCCATCTGTCTCAAAAGGTTAGCAAAAATTTATATACATAAGTCGATCTATAGTGAGATTAATCATATATGGTTCTTAAAATGGACTTATACTTCATATATCATACTGATTTATATAATAAAACTAGTTTCTACTAAACAGGGACTTCATGTAGGCCAGTGGTAGGCGATAAAGGCCAGTCGCACTTCGGTTGTGGGTTCGATTCCCACAGCCTTGTCCGAAGCGATGGGCTGTCGCCCGTCCTGCGGGTTGTCCTTTTTCTAAAACTATATTACTATAACATCCCATCAATAATATCGAAAAAAAACTTCTATACTAACTTATTCCAACATAATCCATTCCAATCTTTAGGCTTACCCATAATACTGCAGTCCACTCTCATAATATAGTGAAAACAATTACCAGAGATTTAATACCATCGTTGATCCCCATAAGATATGTCTTGTTGGTCACATTCTAAACATTCAAAGTCCTTAATCATGTGTTCTCTTGAATACCCATTGAACCTTATTGAAAACATGAATGCAGTTAAATGTTAACACTTTACACATACTAAAATCCTCAAAATTCTATATTCTCAAACCATGATATCACTTAGTCCTTATATCAATCATGAGATCATGAATACTATTAAACATTTCATTTTCTCGTTTTCCCTTCATTATGCGCATATCATCTTATTTCTAAAAATATCTCAATCACTTTGAATACCACATCAATAAATATTTCAATACTCAATGATACAACATTATTTTGGAATCCCATTACATAAACACTTAATCATTCCACCACATCGTTGTCATATTCAACATTTCCAAAAGTGATCGCATGTGACTTCCCTTTGTCCTTTTCCTTCAGTGGTTGCTCATGTTGATCATCACTAACCCTTGGATTAGGGAATTTATTGGCATAATGTCCCATTTCCTTTCACTTGAAGCATTGAAGTGTTGGTGGTGCATTCTCTGCAGTGTTTGCTTTATTCACATCATTAGAAACCCTTTTTCCATTACTTCGACACTCAGCTGCTCGATGACCTTCATTTCCACACTTAAAACATTTTCTAGTCCCTTTAAGACAATCTCCACCATGCTTCTTTCCACACTTTGTGCATAAGGAAACATTCATCTTCTTTTCACCATTATTCTGAGATTTCTCCTTGAACTCCATCTTTCGTTTCTTGTCAAAACCATGAGATGGATATGTAACACCAACTTCCATTTCTACCTTGATAGCACAACGCACAATTTCTTCATAGTTATTGAAGTCTCTTATAGCTAATGCCCTTCGATGACATGGTTTTAAGCCACTGAAAAATCGATGAACTTTACTTTCAGGTTGGATGATAATGCCAGATGCATACCTTGCAAGTCTTGTAAAATTCGCTTCATATATACCAACAGATTCATCATCTTTTTTCTTTAGTTCAAGAAACTCCTTCTCCATCTTTGTTCGAAGAATACGAGGGAAGTACTTATTGAAAAATAAGTTCTTGAACTCGTCCCATTCCATGGACTCAATTTCATCTCTTTGCCTTGTATTCTTGATAAGATTCCACCATTGATCAGCTTCACCTTCCAAACGATATACTGCTAAGATGACTTTATCATGTTCAGAACATTGAAGAACTGAAAATATCTTTTCAGTGGTACTGATCCATTGTTCAGCAACAAGTGGATCAGAAGACCCACTGAAAGAAGGTGGACATTGCCTCATGAAGGACTCAATAGAATATTGTTCCCTTCTCTACTCATTTGGAAGTCCAGAATGATTCATAGCTTGTGTAAGTATAGCAATAAGATTTTGCACTCCATCTCCCATAACATTTGTTTGTTCAAGAGGACAATCATTGCATTGTCCATTGCATTGATCAACACGGTTCCTTCGGGTTCCAGCCATCGTCTAAAACCCAAAAAGAATAGTGTGAGAGGAAAAAATCATGCTAGGGAAAAAAACATAATAAAGGAAAAGTACCTTCAATATCTAACATCTTAGGTTTAATTCTATGATCGTTATCGTAGTTCTAGTACTATAACCTATATGTATACTTAACCTTAGGGACATCCCTAGACATAGGGTAGAAATATCTCTAGGGATCTCACTAACGTTTTCGCATCCTAGTTTCCAAAGGTTGACTAAACCTTTCCTCTGATACCAACTGTAGAGACCCGTAGCTTGACGTACATGGGCATTACATTACTTTTGCGGAATACTTAGTACATAACAAAAAAACACACATAAGGATCGTAATAGTTTAGTGTCTTTGGAAACTCAGAACGTAATCTTCTAATCGTGGTGAATGATCTTCAATATCTCCCATAAAGATCTTCCCTTTTTTTACCTAAAACCGTTCTTTATATCCTGGGGAAAAGAAAACATAAAAGGGTGAGCTGAAATCCTCAGTAAGGGTAAACAAAATAAATATCAATCACATCATATTCATAAGAACATAACATTTTGGCAATCTTAACCTGCAAAAGAGAGAATAATTTCATAACATGGGATAAATCATGGAAGTGAAATGTAATCACAATAATCATAACTTAAAACATGAAACTTTGTGGCATTCACACATAATCATAGAGAATCATTTCTTGTTAGGAAAGACTCATTTTCAAGACTATCTTAGTGGACAAAGTCCCTTTCTGAATCGAGTAACCCTCATTTCAGTCCTGTTTCACTGAACCGGTATAACCTACCGTTCCAGCCCTGTCTATCTCATGAGATATAAAATCTTTACCCAATGCATTGGAGGGAGATATAGGTCCCACCCATCTTATAATGAATCCTTTCTTATGTGTGCCACATAATCATAAATCATACATCATCGCATAACACATGTAACAAAAATGGGATTCTTGAAACATCATGACATCATAAAACAAATCATATAAGGTAAATGACTTCATAAAAATAATTCCCTCACAATATAATAAAATAAATGTAATAATAGGGATAAAAACAGAACCCTTTATTATCTTAGATGGAAAATAATTTTGATAAAACACTTGAACTCCATTCTTGAGGAAAATATCCTTTCTTCTTCAAAAACACTTTTCTTTTCTTAAAATGTCATAAAATTATAAACTAAAAGAAGTTGATTAAAAATAAACTTGAAAACTTGTAATGGAAGCTTCTTGGAAATAATGTTTTAAAAATACATTCATGCCGTATAAGTTAAAAAAAACATTCTTCCCGTACTTTTGTCGGAAAAGTCAAAAAAGTACATCGTATGAAAAACGACAAAAGATTCCTTTCATATCTTTTACTAAAAACTTACCGAAGGGTAAAATTTGATTTAAACTATTGTAAGTGGAATGAAAAAATATTATATATTGAAGGAACATGGATGTGGATGATAAAATACACCCCAGTAAATACTTACGAATAAACAATCTCGGATAAAAATGAGATTGTGATATTTCCATTACCTTAGGTCCGATTTGCTTCGTATGTGTCTGAACCTCCTATATAATGATTTAAATAATGTCATTGACTTATTAGAGAATCATATTAATTGTTATGATATCATATATGGTTCACTTATGACATTATATTACCCGTTCTTTTGTAAATTCCATGTTAAAGAAGCGTTTTGGGTAAAATCGTTTCATTTATCGTAGGTGTTTTGACTTGTTGTTCTTGACATTATTATTACTTATATCATGATTTACTTACTTCCAGAATATAAAATATGATTTATATATCATATATATTCAGTATATATATATATATAATTGATAGATAAATGAAATGAAAAAACACCGTTCATGGAGACGGTAGTCCGTACGTACGCATGAACGCTGTTTTCCTTTCCTTATTGTCTTGAATGGAAGTAAGTAGATGAAATAAATATATATATATATATACATAAATCCAGTAGCTTTATAATGTCATATATTTCATTATTATTTCTTATATATACTTTATAATCATTCTTAAATGGTTAACATGGAGAATGAATCTCATCGCGTCGTGGAGACGGTAGTCCGTACGTACGCACGAGCGATGATATCATTTCCATAAATATTGAATTGAATTGGAGTGTATTATAAAATATATCAGAATAAATATGATGTTTTAATAACTATGTATTGTTATTCTTTACACCAGTATACCCATCCATGTAAGGTGGTGGCGGAAAATAGATTACACCACGGGGTGGAGACGGTATTCCGTACGTACGCACGCGCGGTGATTTCATTTTTCCGTAGGATGGATAGAAGGTGAATTAAGGTTGTTTAATATTTATAATAACATATCAGTATGTAATTAATACTGATGTTATTACTTTATCATGAAACAACTGAAGAAGAAGAAGTTGAATTAGAAAGAAATTGAAAAGATCGGTAATGGATATTACCTCTTCTTTGAAACGCCTCTTTGAATCCTCCACTTAGAGAACTAAGATTGGTCTTTGAAGAAGACCAGGACCTCTAGGATTATTCTAGGGAAGTGGAGAAGGGATTTTGGCAGTGGTTGGCCGAGATTGAGTGCTCAAATTGGTGTGAGGAGGAGGGGGAGGAGGTGTCCTTTTATAAGGGAGGAGAGGGGCACTTTAGGAATATCTCAAAATATTATTTTATATTAAAGTCAAAATCGGTTTATAATGGTTCCAAAGGGTCTTATTTCGAAGCTAAAGTGGGAGGGGTCGAAATACTATCAACCAATAAGATTTAGAAAAGTTTATGGTATTATTTTAACCTTATCAATTAGATTTAACTCTAAGTTAAATAATTTAACTTTTACCGTCTCTTTTTGTTTTCTTTCACTATATGGTTTATACACTTACTATAACATGCCAAACGAACCCCAAATTGTTTATTATTAATACATATATACTTATCTAAGTCATTTGGCCGAACCTTAGATTTTTAGGAATAAAATAACAATAAATAATATAATATTTGATTTAAAAACTATTTTGTGTCAATTTTGACACTATTTGATATATGATTTTTGTGAAAGTCATAACAGAATTATATGTTCGAACCAAGTTTATTAAATCAACAATAATATATCATAGTAACCTAGAAAATTAGTTTAATTCATAAAAAGTCTCAAATTACATTTATTTTGGTGTTTATAACATCAATTATGTCAATATTTCATTAATAAGATAATTACTGCATCATCTTTGTGTCATAAATAAATTAAATTATTTGATGTCTAAAAATTACAAATAAAATACCATCATGTGGGAAATCTTTTTATATTTCTAATGAATATTTATAATCGAATTTATCTTATGTACAACCCTATATTAAAAATGTTTTAGTAAATATACTTTGATTTTAACTCTTTTAACTCTTCTTTGAATTAAATAATAATAAATGTCCTAATCTAATCCAAGTGGGCCTAAATGATAATATTTTACACTTAAGGTTGTTTTTGGTCGATATACACTTCTCCAATAGAATTAGGACATGTGTTTGGGTAATATTTATATCATTCTTACCCTTAATTACCCTATTTACTTTTAACCGTGGTAAATAAAAGTAAAAAGTTACTATTCACCAAAAATTATTTTCATCTCATTGAACCACATTTTACTTACTAACATCAACCGTGTCTCTCGGATTTTTGAAATTCCATTCATAGAAGCGGTAAAATTATGTTTTATGAAAAAATTCAGTTTTTTAACTACCACTTAGTAGTTTCACTATTCATCAAAAATTGAAGGTTTTCAGAAAAATGCCAAAATTTCATCCTAAGCTATATTTCATATTACGAATTCAAAAATGAAGTCTATTTTACCAAATTCATAACATATAAGTTTCATTAATTAATTTTATAATTAAATCCCGCTGTTAAAACAAATAGCGTGTTTTTAAGAAACAATATCTATCAAAAGATTGACACTTGATTATGTCTGGTTTAAATGTGAAATTACAACCAATGACCAACATTGTATTAAATTGTAAAAATATATTCTAAATATACTTTAAAACCACCCAAATTAATAATTTATCACTATTAATTATTTCGATTAAAAAAGTTGTTTTTAATTATAATTTAGTAATTTTTACTATTCATCAGAATATGAAAGTTATCCGAAAAGTACCAAAATTTCGCCTTAGGCTAAATTCGATACTATGAATCCAAAAATGAAGTCCATTTTGAGAGCTAAAATTTCTAAAATTTAAAAAGTGGTTATTACTATTCATAATGGCTAGTTTTAATAATATTTTAATAGCATATCGTTGTTTCGTGAAACTCAGTATTGCGTACTACACACGCTATCGAGGAAGGTTGCGATTGCGTGTAATGCAAGGCAAGTCAAAGATGTGTGTTGTGCAAGCTCCTTTTGGTGTAGCGTACAACACAAGACATTAATAAAATTAAAAGAATATTTTTCATAAAATCTCAGGCTGTTACACTCCCTCTCATTGTCCCCCTATATATAATTATCTTCTTAGAAGTATGGTACATTAGTGTCTTAAGCTTGTGTCATGAACCAACTGGGGTCAACCCTGAACTGGTCACCATAGACAATATTTGGAATGAACCAAATGGCTTTCCCGATCCCCATGGGCATGAATCTAGTATTGAGAATCAACAGAGTACACACGGGAATGATTTCTCAAAATAAATAAACAATAAACTAAAGATAAAAATATGTTCAACGGGTTTAATATATTAATGAGAAAAATCGAACATCATTTATAGAAGAAAATAAAAATGCAACCAATCTATAAAATATAATCAACCAAAAAAGAATTCAACACCATCCCCATGTGACCCTATGAGTCACTCCCTAACAAAAGATCAACCATCACCCCTAGAAACCAAACTCAATCTGAATCTCGCAAAAGGTCTAAAAATAGAAATGAACTATAGGCATGTGTATTAAAACTTAGTAGGCTAGAACAATAATCTATTTCACAATTCAATTCCGTTAAAATAAAAGAAACATTAATTTTCAGGTTTTAACTATAATATTTCAAAGTAATATTTTCTACATGTTTTTCTTAAAAGAAATGTACAACTCTTTTCTCTTATTCATTTTCAAAGAGATGCTTAATTCATTAGAGTTACCATATCATTTTCAAGGGGAAAGTTATGTTTTTATTTTCAACTTGAATAACGAGGAAAAACACTTTTATTTGGGAAAAATTTTCATATACCTATTTAAATCTAATTCATCACATTCCATGAAAAAAATTACACAAGAAGGCACTATAATAATCACACAAAAATTTCAATGGAAATAAATACACAATTATCCCAATCCTCATTACAAGAATAAACAAGCTAATAACCATTAGTGAACACAATAGATCATGAATAATCCATAATTCACCATATATAAGACCCCATCCCCAATAGCATTCCACAGATGATAAAATCAAAATTCTCAATATTATTGGCCACCCATTCACAAAATATATTGGGTGAAAATACCTCAGCAATTAACCTAGTATATCAACCTACTATGGTGCACTGGTCAGTATGTGACCTACTAGTGTAGTAATCATTCTTAGAAAATTATCTCAATATTCCTAGTTAAAATTTATAATGTTTATAAAGGATGTGATCCAACCATTTCTAGACGAGCATCCAATAACAAAATATATAGAATAATAATCAATAACATGCCTTACCCCGAGTCTCCACAACGACCAATGTCATTCCATATAATAAATAGATTATAATGGGTTCCTATTGAGGAACCCTAATAATGGATCCAATAGATTCCAAAGTGATGATATCCCATCCATTATATGTAGACATATAATGAGAACCATCCAATCGATGGTTTTATAATAATCACTATTCATCATTTTCATAAAGTGACCAAACTGGACCATAGACATTCCACAAAACCACCATTTATCAAAAATGAAATTTTCACCCTTCATAAATAGGTGAAAATACCAAATTTTCCAAATCAAATCCATCTACAAATTTTCAATAAAACATTACCACTACTCTTTGAAAGAAAATCATTTCTTATAAAAGCTCCAAACATGCCATTCATCAGCGACACATACAAACCAACCTTCACGTACCACATTCATTTCATTATAAAAACCAAAACCACATGGGAAACCCAATCATGCAATCCCAATAATTGTTTTGAATATTTTAAATACATTAAAAATCCAAACTATTCATTTTATATCACATATTACTAATAAAATCCAACCGGGCATTTATTTGAACAGTCGGTGAGCGTTATTTACGAAAACAACAGAATGAAATGCTCAAAACACAATTTTCACAGAAGAAAATTAAATCCAAGGATCATATATTCATATTTATCAATAACATTTGGTGATAAAAGCAAGGAACTAATGATTATACAATTAAAAAGGAAAGTGCAAGGGAAATGCTACCTCAAATGCATGGCGCAACCACAACACACCACTGAATATGCTCCATGAGTGTTCTAAAACCCTAGACATATATATTATAACCAAAAAAGACAAAAAATCACAAAATAAGTCAATGGAAAACCGAACCGTAGGTCCACATGACAATGTGAGAAGAGAAACCCAGGAGAAAACAAGATAAATAGGGAAAGGGAGATTAGGGAAAAAAATGAAGAGAACCCTTAGATTCACTCCCAAATAAGGAGGATAAATCCAGGGAATAAAGGGGATATCCTCTTAGGGTTTCATGAACTAGTATAGTGAGGATAGTGTTGGATTTGTTTTAAAAACCCTAAGTGGGGAAACATGGAAATCTCAAAAATTAAAAATTAGGAAAGTCAGATGGTTAGGCAATACAACTTTACAAATAGTTTGGTAACCGTCTGATAGACACTTTCCTCTGATGAAACGAATGTACAATTACTTGGGTATTGACCACATGGTTTCCAAAAATGCGAGGTAGCTATGCAGTAGGTTCGGTAAACTACAGCCCAGTTTCCTGGACTGGCTGCATGATTAGCACTAATTGTGCTCTAACCTTGAACCAGGGTCTTCCAAGGACAATCATCCATGCTTTCTCAAAAATGTCCAACCATGCCAAGGATCAACAATGAAAAAAACATAGGTAAGGAGACAATTCAAAACACCACACCCACCACACCTAGAACCTGAGAATAGGATTAGAAAATCCACCGAACCGGAGTATAATCCATTATTAGAAAATCCAAGTGTGACAATTATACCCACTATTAACATTTTCACACATAGAAATCCATGAATCATTCCAACTGATTTATTGATGCATAAGTATTCCACGTCAGCAGGATCCGACCTATTCAGTAATGAAAATTTCACTCACCAAAAATGGAACTTAATACTCTAGCCCGAAACAAAAGAATAACCCAGAAATACTTCCCAAGAATCAAAGGATGAATCAATCAATTACATCCAAAACATAGACACTAAAATTTTTATTGATCCTTATCCCAACAATCCCAGTAATTATAGCAATCGATGAAAACTCAGAAAGGCCAATGATTTCAGGGGAGGTCTAAATATACTCCCCACCATTAGAAAACAACTAACATCCAACAAATTTTTAGAATAAAACTCAATGATACATGTAGTGGGTATCCCCACTATTAAGACCCACCTATCAATGAAAAAACATAAATTCAACAAGAATAAAAAATATAGCCTTTTCTAAATATGAAAACCAAAAAAACCCTTAAAACAACCTATCAACTTAGTTCAAGAAGCTCACATAATGAACAATTAAAATACCCACTCTCTAATGGAGGGGGTAAATAGGGGAAAAATATCCAAATATGTGAAAAACACCCCACCACAAGGGAATGGGAGGAAGGGGACCCCCATGATTGGATCACTAAAACCACATCCACCAACCACCCACTACCCATCACATAAGGATGGGTAAAATACAAGAACACAACTAATTCACATGGTCGGTCCACACTCCAGGTATTCATGAATATGAACCATCCTTGCTCTAATACCTATGGCTATAGCTTTAATGGTTGAATCATTTCTTGCATTGTAGTCAGGCTTCAATAACCCCCACAAGGATATTTCCATAATTACTTATAATTAAGAGAAACCATAATTCCTATAATGGAATCCACACATTCATTTGTAACCGGAGTTACCCAAAAGACCCACAACATCCCTTACATTTCAAAAACCAAGACACCACTGTCACAACATTCAGAAAAAAGGACCCTAACACTGGAATGAAACTTAAAAAAATAAACATGAAAAAATCCCCCAATTGAACACCACTTTTGAATATTTCCACCATGATGGTTTTTAGTAAGGCCCTAATAGAATTTCTTCATGTGACCGAATCTTCCACAAGTATGGAAGGGTAAAAGAACACTTAAACTCAATGAACTCTTTTCAACCATATTTCCACATTAGTAATCTATAAAGAATTCACGTACAGAGGGAGATGATGAAAGATCTTGGGGCATTTTGATTCCACGACCTTCTATATCAACTTCCAACTGCTTTCTCATCTTCTTACTAGAATATTCTCTGCTGATTTGAGGGATTGAATGAGGGAAGACTATCTCAAGCACTCCCGTCACCATGGATTCAATATGAAAATATTTTCTCACCACATTGTAAAACTATGTGAGGTTGAACTCTGAATCCTTAAGCTGAAGATCAGAATGAAACCCAATCTTGAAAAAGTGGGAATTCATAGAATCATTCATAACATACTCTGAAGGGTATAGAAATAAGTCCCTAAAATGAAGGAAATAGTCTGAAACATATCCATAAACCTGTTACAATAATCCCATATATATTCTGTAACACCCCAAGATTTCATAGTGTGTTATTTCTTCAAAATAATTCAATAACTTGCACTACACGCAACACCGAGTTCAAGAGCACCATGACTTACCAAACAAGCCGTTCAAAAAAAGGTTATGAATAGTATTAACTAAATTTTAAACTTTATATAATCCTTATAATTTTAGAATCCATATTATGAGTTTCTTAGACATAATGTAAGACAAATTCATCTTCAGTATTGTAGTTTTACCAACTTTTAATAGTGAACCCTTTTTAAATAAAATATTTTAAACTTTTTGACTAAATGGGGACATCAAAAAATTTAAATAAAACATCCCAAGCTTCCACGGTACGCTTTCCTTTGAATAAAACAATAGCGTGTGTTGTACGCAACTTCGAGTTTTAACACACACCACAACCGATCAAACTAGCCGTTATGAATAGTAATACTTAATTTTTTGAAATTATATATATTTTATATTTCAAAATGGACTTCATTTTTGGATTCAGAATATCAAATTTAGCCTAAGGTGAAATTTTGGTACTTTTCGGATAACTTTCATATTTTGATGAATAGTAAAAATTACTAAATTTTAATTAAAAACAACTTTTTTAATCAAAATAATTAATAGTGATAAATTATGAATTTGAGTGGTTTTAAAGTATATTTAGAATATATTTTTACCATTTAATATAATTTTGGTCATTGGACATAATTTTACAATTAAACCGAACATAAACAAGTGTTAATCTTTTGATAGTTATTATCTCTTAAAAACACGCTTTTTGTTTTGACAGCGGGAATTAATTTTAAATTAATTTCTGCCACTTATTTGTTTTGAATTTAGAAAAATGGATTCCATATTTGGAGTCAGGAGGTTCAAATTGTGTAAATAGGTGACTTTTATTTTTAGACATTTTGAATAATTACTGCGGTAAATATTTTATTTACCATGGTTAAGGGTAAATCCGGTAAATAAGGGTTAAAAAATAATATTATAATAATACTAAATTACCCTAAACGTGTCTTAACCCTATTGGTTGATACATGGTCGACCATGGGCATCTTTGGGTCAATTTTGGGACCCCATTGATCCACTTGTAAGTGATAATGACACTTTATTTTAATTAAGTTAAAATGAATACAAAAATGGCATAAGCTTACATCTTTTAAAAGAACAATTTTTACATAGGGTTATACATGTTGGATTTTCGATTATAAATATTCATTATAAAGCTAAAAAGATTACCTACATAATGATATTTTATTTATAATTTTTAGACATCAAATAATTTAAATTATTAATGACACAATAATGATGCAATGTTTACCTCCTTAATAAATCATTTAAATAAATAAGATTATAATGATTAAAATATTAACTAAAACCGGTCCAATTCTTATTGGTTGATGTTATTTAGAATATCAGTTATCTTATCTTCGACCTCAATGATTTTTGGACCATTATAAACCGAATATAATTATATTATAAAGTAATACTTTCACTCTTTCCTAAAGAGCCCCTCCTCTCCCTTATAAAAGGAGACCACTTCTACTCATTCCTCACACCTCTAAAGCCACTTGGCTCGTCCAAACTCTGCCCAAATAAGCTCCCCACATCCCTCTCCTCCTCCTTGAAGCTTCCCCTTAGGCAGAAAGCATTTCAAGAAGTCCTTTGGTTCCAACCAAATTGAGTTACCTAAATTAAAGGTAACATTTTCTCTTAAATTATTTTCAATTATTTTGCTTCTCCAACCCCCAAACTCTTTTTATTTCCTTTCTTTTGTAACAACACCAGTATCCACAATATACTAGGATGTTGTTATAATAAGGACTCAAACTACACATTCACACAACTCCATCTAATGGATGATGAACATAATGTTTCTGTGGATGGAAAACTAACGCCTCACGAAACAATGATTGTTCAAATACATCTTACCGCCTCTCATGGTGGCCATTAGGATGGAACTGTAAATAAATATGATATTAATGATATATATTTTATATATAAGCTTCTGTAATTCCATTTTATTTCATACAATTATTCGTTTCATGTTGTATATACATACGATAATTTCATTTGAGGATGTGCGGACTACCGCCCCCTTAAAATGATATGACTCGTTCATACCACACATGGAACGTATAAAGGATGGTGTTAATGAACTTAAGTAACATATATAGAATATTATATTTTACTGGAATAGTAATATACCTATGTATCATTTGGATTCGATTCTTTTAAAATAAAAATTAAATGGAAGTAGCATTCGTGCGTACGTACGGACTACCGTCTCCGCGAACGCGATGAGATTCATTCTCCATCGTATCCATTCAAGTATAATTATCATTTGATGATTTAAAAATGATGTTTAAGGACTTGATACCATTCTGGATATGAATAATATACATCCCATTAATAACTAATATGGCTCACATAACAAAGAATATAAAGTAAAATGAACCCGTTAACACCTGAAATGATGATAATTCTAAGATATTATTAACAAATCAATGTTAAAAGATCATATATGATATCATATTAAAGTAAATGATCCTTGTATTATTCAATAACAATTATTTCACAATTATACAGGAGGTAAACCTACCATCGACCAAGGAAAAAGTACAAAGTAAGGGATTCTCTTATCTCACTTTCAATTCCGTGAGATTTCCATTGTTCGCTACTAAATTATTGAAAGTGGTGTATTGTGTACTTCCATTTGATATATATTATCATGATTCAGATTATATTCATGTTATTCTGTAAATCATTTGGTGGTTATTAACTTTTGGCCATGCGACTCAGTTGATTAACGTGGTAAGGGGTTTCTTGTCTCACTTTTAATTCCGTGAGAATTCCATTGATCACCACTTAATTATTGCATGTGGTGTATGTGTACTACCCATGATTGTATTAATTGTGTAATATACTTTATTTTATGGGTATTTACATCATCATGGTATGATATTTCTTTCATGGGTGTTTGTTTCTTAAGTTACCTAATCAATAAGGGAATTTGAGATTTCAATTTCCACTCATTTGGCTTTACGCATATTTCATTGATTATATTAGCCCAAGATTATGTGTGAAATCACTATTCATTTGATTATGTCATAATTTCCACTCCCCTTCCTGTGGATATAATTTTGATACACATAATCACTCCATTAAAAATTCTCAAGTCATTGATATGAATTTGATAAGAGAAATTTTAACTCTTTCACCATTTGTTGAGTTAAACATCCAATTCGTTGGTGTTGTTTTTACAGGAATATGTGTGAATATACTTTGATTGTTTTACACTGAATATCCAATCATATTTAGTGTATTTATATTTTTCACACATAATTATGTTGTTGATTTATCCTTAACCTAAGGATATGGCCTTTATGAGAGATTTCATCTAAACTTACATTCCATTGAGACTTCTTTGTTGATATACACCAAATCACTTTTATGTGGTGTATATAATGTACTTTGACATAGTATATCATGAATTCCCTTTATTCTCATGATATTACAAAGTTTTGATTACCTCAATTATTTTCATTCAAGTGTCTCTCTTTTGGTTAGAATCTCTAACTAAAATACCATTTTTAAATGTTTTAAAGACTTATTCATCTAAATATTTCTCATTAATGCCCATGTTTTAAAAATGGTTTTAAGGATTTATTTATATGGACATTAAAGTTTAGAAATTAAAAATCCTTTTAAAAGGTTTCAAAGTGGTATGGGACACTTTGATTCAAAAATCTATTTTTAAATGGCTTCTTGACAAATAGTGTGACTTTTAAATGTTTTCAAGAAAAGGGGGATATTTCTCTCAAATAGTTTTGATGATTATTTTCATCTATGTCAACATCCTTCATTATTCATGATTGAGGTTAATGTGATACAATAAAATCTTCCATATTGTATCAAATGAGTTATATTTGACTGTGGATGTTCTATTTTTATACCATTCATGGTTTGTGGTTAAAGTATTGACATTTCGTATGCTAGTTTTAATACGAATGTTTATTTTATGCTTAAACCTATTCATATGAGGAATGCATTGGACTTAATAAGTGACGGGTGGAGCCCGCTATAGCTCCTCGATGCATCGGTAGGTCTCATGAGACAAACTAGTTTCTTGGCACAAGGCCTTGGCAAAATCTTATTTGTAGTCTTGGCACGAGGGCTTGGCTATGTGGTTATGATAGTCTGGCATTATGCATTCCATCATTATGAAAGTGGTTATTGATATTTCATGTGATCATTCGACTAGTAGAATATCCATGTGAGTAAGTAAATGGCATTATTTCATTTTACCTTTGCCATTTTATGCTGAAGTTCAAGTTTCAAAGGTTTTTGTTTTAGTTATAAATTGCCTTAAGTGTTTATGATTATTTATGAAAGCTTCTGCTATAATGTTATCCTTACTGAGCATCCGAGCTCACCCCTTTCAATGTTTTTTTTTCCAGGATTATGAAGAAGTAATTTATGAATGACCTGCAGGGATAGTATGAGGGGATATGAAGACAAGATGTTTTTTTTATGATATAATGTAAAAATTTATTGATATATCTAGTTATTCCAAGGCTACTAAACTAATCGGTCTATCGAGACTTGATCTTTCTCATGATCATGCCAATGTTATGTAATAATGCACCGACTCTAGGTAACTAGGGTCGGGGCGTTACAGTTGGTATCAGAGGAATTTTAGTACAAACCTTGGTAGCTAGATTTAGATAAACTCTGATTAGATCACGTAGACCTAAGATGAACTTTGAGTATTAGTATAAAAGAAATTCCTAGAATTTTGGTATTGTAGAGATTTTGTGAGTTTTCAGAGCAATACATCCCTGTCTGGATACGAGCAGGTAGAGGCGGCTCTGGCACAGATGTACCTAGGGGTAAAACCCGAAAACACCGCTTTGAGCTAGACTCGAACGGGAACTGGTGCACGACAACGGGCCTTGCTGCACTCTTGGTTACGACACTCCCGGGGGATATGCTTAGGATAATTTACATTTTCTTTACAAACCGATTTAAGTAATATATACATAAGATGAGAGTAAATGACCTTGGTTAATCCTAATATGTTTCAAATTGAGAATATGGTGACATTTTAATCTATAAATGATTTTACGACTACTATTACTCACACAATGCTTTCTGGTTTTAGTCAATGGCTGGATTCCAAGGAAGTCATAGTGACTTTGAGAATGATGTACAAGGTGGGAACGGTGGTGGAAATGAGCAACAAAATGGAATGTTGATAGGCGTAAACGATATTGTCTTTATGCCAAATCAGTTTTCAAAAAATATGATCAACAACATATATATTAACCAACTCCCAGACTCAACAAGGAAGAGAAAGGTGATAAATGATAAGATCTCCAGCAATGGAGACCATGGAGAAAAGAAAACTCAATTTTCATCATGCAGGAATTGTGGAAAGAGACACCCAGGAAAGTGTCTCAATGGGACAACGAAATTTTTTACGTGCGGGAAGGAAGGACATAAAGTGAAGAATTGCCGAAGAAAAATGAAGAGTACTATGGAAGAAGATAAAAATGGTCCCAAGAGTCCATTTACAGTCATTTGCCGTAAATGTAGGGGACCTGACCATTAACCGAGTGAATGTCCTATTTTATAGGATATTTTCTTGCTCAAAGAAGAAGCTATGTGGAAATAAATGGTTGGAGAAAAATTTAAAAAGTATTAGCACTCCTTGTTGATGGGTTTACTTTGGAATAATTTTCTCTTGTATTTGTAACCCCTCAGTTTGCCATGTGAGAATGATATTTGAGGAATAATTGTCTCTTCTCTTGTGGATATAGGTATAAATATCCATTTGGTTTTATATGATCATTGGGGTTTGAGAAAATGATAAGTTATTATAATTTGGGATGAAAATGAAAAGTATGATATAACATTTGTGGTTAAATTATGTTATTTTGAAAAATTTATCTCATTTTGGTAATATTATAGAATATAGTTTTTGAAAAAGGACAACACGTAGACCGTGTGACAACCCGTCGCGTCGGACAAAGCTGTGGGAATCGAACCCACAACCAAAGTGCGATTGGGATTTATCGCGTACCACTGGACTACGTGAAGTCCCTGGTTAGTATGACTATTTTTTTGTTAAATGATTTTATTGATCAATAATAAGATGATTTGGGTTCTTATGTCTTTTCAAATGAATACCCTTGGTATAGGAAAATGATTTGGTGATTAAGTGATAAATGTTATTTTGGAAGATGTTCGTTTTGTTAGGAACACTATATGCCCAAGGAAAATAGAATACAATGAGGTTTCATTTGTAGAGTAATGGTGGATTTTTATCTACATTTTTATTGTTGATTTATAGTGATTTGGGTTATTTATGGAAATGATTAACCTATAACATAGAATATGTGATGATGTTAATTACTTTTAAGTATGTGACTTTAAGAGTATTTGATGTCATTTGGAAATACAATGTAACATGGGAGACTACATAATCAAATTCTTATATGTTTTGGGTTTCAATATTAGTTTGGATTATATTAAAGGATTTTAAGGACAATTGGTTATTGAATGGTATCTATTTTACTTTGGGGTATTGTTGGTTTAATTTTAGAAATTAAGATTTGTGCATATTTATCTCAATGAATATCCTTTTGGGGGATCATTAGATCATTCACTAACCATTTTGGTTTTGATTAATCTTCAAAGACAATGTAAATATATAGTTTATCCTGCATGGATCATGTGATTCTATAGAAGTTTATTCTAGCTCTTCCAGTGTGACCAAGTCTTCTTGAATACTCATCGTTTAAAAAAAATTGAGTTAGTGGTGGAAATTTATTAAAGAATGAAAATATACTTAAAATTTAAGTATATCTCATAATGTTCTTAGTCAATATCATAAATGAATTCCTCTTCCTTATGTAATGTAACTTTAAAAAAAATGTTGTCCTAGATGGTACCTTAAATCATCACTAATTTATGGATTTGGGATTGTTGGCCTTTTCATAGCCATTTTCTATACCACTCTCCATCAGATAATTGATGGTTAGATTTCTCCTCCATATCCATATTTTCCTACATGGAACCCTAGTATGTGTTATTTTTGGTAATCTTCATACTTTCCACTCTTTATTTTAAATAGAGGCCTCATTAATTCATTTTTCGATGTGGGATTTCAACTAAGATATTTTGAAATGTCAAAAATGTGTGATCCCAATACCCTATATTTTGTTGAACCGATGGTACTTCAAATCATCATAGATTGATGAGTTTAAGGACCTCAATTTTATACTTGTTTGTGATTGATGACCTCAACCACTACCTATAAATATTTACGTTTTTCCTCCAATTATATGTCTCTAATTGACACCAATGTTCTCCTAATCGAGATCATAATTTGGTGGTGACCCTTTCATTTCTCTTTTCCTCATATTAAGACTAAATTTTAGTAAACCAATTTCCGATGTGGGTTTTCCCACAAATATATTTTCTATTTTCAACCTTTTATTTTCGATGAACAATTTCAAATTGCGAGGACGCAATTTATTGAAGGAGGGGAGAATGTAACACCCCAAGATTTCATAGTGTGTTATTTCTTCAAAATAATTCAATAACTTGCACTACACGCAACACCGAGTTCAAGCGCACCATGACTTACCAAACAAGCCGTTCAAAAAAAGGTTATGAATAGTATTAACTAAATTTTAAACTTTATATAATCCTTATAATTTTAGAATCCATATTATGAGTTTCTTAGACATAATGTAAGAACAAATTCATCTTCAGTATTGTAGTTTTACCAACTTTTAATAGTGAACCCTTTTTAAATAAAATATTTTAAACTTTTTGACTAAATGGGGACATCAAAAAATTTAAATAAAACATCCCAAGCTTCCACGGTACGCTTTCCTTTGAATAAAACAGTAGTGTGTGTTGTACGCAACTTTGAGTTTTAACACACACCACAACCGATCAAACTAGCCGTTATGAATAGTAATACTTAATTTTTTGAAATTATTTATATTTTATATTTAAAAATGGACTTCATTTTTGGATTCGGAATATCAAATTTAGCCTAAGGTGAAATTTTGGTACTTTTCGGATAACTTTCATATTTTGATGAATAGTAAACATTACTAAATTTTAATTAAAAACAACTTTTTTAATCAAAATAATTAATAGTGATAAATTATAAATTTGAGTGGTTTTAAAGTATATTTAGAATATATTTTTACCATTTAATATAATTTTGGTCATTGGACATAATTTTACAATTAAACCGAACATAAACAAGTGTCAATCTTTTGATAGTTATTATCTCTTAAAAACACGCTTTTTGTTTTGACAGCGGGAATTAATTTTAAATTAATTTCTGCCACTTCTGTGTTTTGAATTTATAAAAATGGATTCCATATTTGGAATCAGGATGTTAAAATTGTGTAAATATGTGACTTTTATTTTTAGACATTTTGAATAATTACTGCGGTAAATATTTAATTTACCATGGTTAAGGGTAAATCCGGTAAATAAGGGTTAAAAAATAATATTATAATAATACTAAATTACCCTAAAACGTGTCTTAACCCTATTGGTTGATACATGGTCGACCATGGGCATCTTTGGGTCAATTTTGGGACCCCATTGATCTACTTGTAAGTGATAATGACACTTTATTTTAATTAAGTTAAAATGAATACAAAAATGGCATAAGCTTACATCTTTTAAAAGAACAATTTTTACATAGGGTTATACATGTTGGATTTTCGATTATAAATATTCATTAGAAAGCTAAAAAGATTTCCTACATAATGATATTTTATTTATAATTTTTAGACATCAAATAATGTAAATTATTAATGACACAATAATGATGCAATGTTTACCTCATTAATAAATCATTTAAATAAATAAGATTATAATGATTAAAATATTAACTAAAACCTGTCCAATTCTTATTGGTTGATGTTATTTAGAATATCAGTTATCTTATCTTCGACCTCAATGATTTTTGGACCATTATAAACCGAATATAATTATATTATAAAGTAATACTTTCACTCCTTCCTAAAGAGCCCCTCCTCTCCCTTATAAAAGGAGACCACTTCTACTCATTCCTCACACCTCTCAAGCCACTTGGCTCGTCCAAACTCTGCCCAACTAAGCTCCCCACATCCCTCTCCTCCTCCTTGAAGCTTCCCCTTAGGCAGAAAGAATTTCAAGAAGTCCTTTGGTTCCAACCAAAGTGAGTTACCTAAATTAAAGGTAACATATTTCTTTTAAATTATTTTCAATTATTTTGCTTCTCCAACCCCCAAACTCTTTTTATTTCCTTTATTTTGTAACAACACCAGTATCCAAAATATACTAGGATTTTGTTATAAGAAGGACTAAAACTACACATTCACACAACTCCATCTAATGGATGATGAACATAATGTTTCTGTGGATGGCAAACTAACGCCTCACGAAACGATGATTTTTCAAATACATCTTACCGCCTCTCATGGTGTCCATTAGGATGGCACTGTAATTAAATATGATATTAATGATATATATTTTATATATAAGCTTCTGTAATTCCATTTTATTTCATACAATTATTCGTTTCATGTTGTATATACATACGATAATTTCATTTGAGGATGTGCGGACTGCCGCCCCCTTAAAATGATATGACTCGTTCATACCACACATGGAACGTATAAAGGATGGTGTTAATGAACTTAAGTAACATATATAGAATATTATATTTTACTGGAATAGTAATATACCTATGTATCATTTGGATTCGATTCCGTTAAAATAAAAATTAAATGGAAGTAGCATTCGTGCGTACGTACGGACTACCGTCTCCACGAACGCGATGAGATTCATTCTCCATCGTATCCATTCAAGTATAATTATCATTTTATGATTTAAAAATTATGTTTAAGGACTTGATACCATTCTGGATATGAATAATATACATCCCATTAATAACTAATATGGCTCACATAACAAAGAATATAAAGTAAAATGAACCCGTTAACACCTGAAATGACGATAATTCTAAAATATTATTAACAAATCAATGTTAAAAGATCATATATGATATCATATTAAAGTAACTGATTCTTGTATTATTCAATAACAATTATTTCACCATTATACAGGAGGTAAACCTACCATCGACCAAGGAAAAAGTACAAAGTAAGGGATTCTCTTATCTCACTTTCAATTCCGTGAGATTTCCATTGTTCGCTACTAAATTATTGAAAGTGGTGTATTGTGTACTTCCATTTGATATATATTATCATGATTCACTTTATATTCATGTTATTCTGTAAATCATTTGGTGGTTATTAACTTTTGGCCATGCGACTCAGTTGATTAACGTGGTAAGGGGTTTCTTGTCTCACTTTTAATTCCATGAGAATTCCATTGATCACCACTTAATTATTGCATGTGGTGTATGTGTACTACCCATGATTGTATTCATTGTGTAATATACTTTATTTTATGGGTATTTACATCATCATGGTATGATCTTTCTTTCATGGGTGTTTGTTTCTTAAGTTACCTAATCAATAAGGGAATTTGAGATTTCAATTTCCACTCATTTGGCTTTACGCATATTTCATTGATTATATTACCCCAAGATTATGTGTGAAATCACTATTCATTTGATTATGTCATAATTTCCACTCCCCTTACTGTGGATATAATTTTGATACACATAATCACTCCATTGAAAATTCGCATGTCATTGATATGAATTTGATAAGAGTAATTTTAACTCTTTCACCATTTGTTGAGTTAAACATCCAATTTGTTGGTGTTGTTTTTACAGAAATATGTGTGAATATACTTTGATTGTTTTACACTGAATATCCCATCATATTTAGTGTATTTATATTTTTCACACATAATTATGTTGTTGATTTATCCTTAACCTAAGGATATGGCCTTTATGAGAGATTTCATCTCAACTTACATTCCATTGAGACTTCTTTGTTGATATACACCAAATCACTTTTATGTGGTGTATATAATGTACTTTGACATAGTATATCATGAATTCACTTTATTCTCATGATATTACAAAGTTTTGATTACCTCAATTATTTTCATTCAAGTGTCTCTCTTTTGGTTAGAATCTCTAACTAAAGTACCATTTTTAAATGTTTTAAAGACTTATTCATCTAAATCTTTCTCATTAATGCCCATGTTTTAAAAATGGTTTTAAGGATTTATTTATATGGACATTAAAGTTTAGAAATTAAAAATCCTTTTAAATGGTTTCAAAGTGGTATGGGACACTTTGATTCAAAAATCTATTTTTAAATGGCTTCTTGACAAATAGTGTGACTTTTAAATGTTTTCAAGAAAAGGGGGATATTTCTCTCAAATAGTTTTGATGATTATTTTCATCTATGTCAACATCCTTCATTATTCATGATTGAGGTTAATGTGATACAATACAATCTTCCATATTGTATCAAATGAGTTATATTTGACTGTGGATGTTCTATTTTTATACCATTCATGGTTTGTGGTTAATGTATTGACATTTCGTATGCTAGTTTTAATACGAATGTTTATTTTATGCTTAAACCTATTCATATGAGGAATGAATTGGACTTAATAAGTGACGGGTGGAGCCCGCTATAGCTCCTCAATGCATCGGTAGGTCTCATGAGAAAAACTAGTGTCTTGGCACAAGGCCTTGGCAAAATCTTATTTGTAGTCTTGGCATGAGGCCTTGGCTATGTGGTTATGATAGTCTGGCATTATGCATTCCATCATTATGAAAGTGGTTATTGATATTTCATGTGATCATTCGACTAGTAGAATATCCATGTGAGTAAGTAAATGGAATTATTTCATTTTACCTTTGCCATTTTATGCTGAAGTTCAAGTTTCAAAGGTTTTTGTTTTAGTTATAAATTGCCTAAAGTGTTTATGATAATTTATGAAAGCTTCTGCTATAATGTTATCCTTACTGAGCATCCGAGCTCACCCCTTTCAATGTTTTTTTTCCAGGATTATGAAGAAGTAATTTATGAATGACCTGCAGGGATAGTATGAGGGGATATGAAGACAAGATGTTTTTTTATTATGTAATGTAAAAATTTATGGATATATCTAGTTATTCCAAGGCTACTAAACTAATCGGTCTTTCGAGACTTGATCTTTCTCATGATCATGCCAATGTTATGTAATAATGCACCGACTCTGGGTAACTAGGGTCGGGGCGTTACATATTCCCTTTTTCATACTTTCTTTCTCAGAGATATGCTAAAAAATGAACGAAGCCTTGAATAATACCCAACTAAGATCTTCAGGAGTCTTGTTACGAGATACTGACTTCCACAACTTCCACAGAGAACCTTCAAGAATGAATTTTGAAAACATAACCTTCAAAAATCCAGGAAGTAGATAATGATAGTGTTTCTTTCGACCGTCTTCAATCGTTATTCCACTTCCAGAGGATCCCATTAACCATAAAAGAGAGGTGGATCTATTTTACAGAACTCATAAAAAAAACCCTTTGGTTGATCATCCGGAAGTTCCACTAATGTGGAATTACACATAACCTCACTAAAATCACCCATAGAAGATTCATAGGGAGAGACATTGAACAATGAAAATACAAAAAACATATCAAGTAAAACATAACACCAAAAAACCCTAGATAATGAACACCACAAATGAGAAAAACAGTAAACATAAGAAAACAAGACAATATCAACATCAAACATCCCCTTTTGAAAAAAAATTGATTTAAAAAACAATATTTATAGATTTTCACACTCACAGATGGTATTTCATCAAGCCCCACTCACATGCATATTAGTGTTCCTTCCAGGAATCATTCCTATGTGATATACAGGGCACCCATACACACATCTACATACTACCATGAATGTGACAAAATATGAACACACCAAAGGAAATAACAAATAAAATTAATTTTCAAAAAACCAACCATTCACCCAATTTCATAATCAAGTGCCTTCGAATGGAACCCTTACCACTAATTCAACAATCTTTTTTAGAATTTCACACAACACCACATATTTTCACACTTAATATAAAACCCTTAAGATTCCCCTAAAAATCCTCTTTATTCCATTTAAACCCTTTCTATAAATTCAACAATCTCATTTCATCAATAAGACTTTTGTTAAAAACCCACAATATTTAATTTAATACTACTTCCAAAACAAACATTCTCATTCCATAAACCTCGTGTTTAAATTAAAAAGACCAATTCGGTTAAACCATTTCAATTTTACTCCCAAGAGGTAATTTAATAAAAACACATATTTTCTAAGACCTTCCACAAGGTAAATTCTGAAAATCCCATTTCCATAATTACAACACAATGGTTTTTCAAAAAAAAATTCAGAAAGGGAAATTATGTTGGTGGGTGACTTGACCATATGGTTGGAGGCCATAGGAAAAACACACCACCAATATAGAGATCCATCTAGGACCATTCCTGCAGCTCCAAATGGATTTCTAGTCCCAATATGATAACAGAGAACACTATACTAACTCCATTTTTGTATCCCAGTCACCAAATAATACCTATAGACCAAGAAACTAAAATAGTGTGAATTTCCATGGAAACCCGAGGATCGAAACAAGAAAACCTTCATGATTATCTTTCCATACTTACCTCATGATTCACAATAATACTACTCCATCTACCAAAACATCCCAAAGTAATAAATGGAATTCTGAAAAGTATGGTCTTATAGGAGTCGACCTGCTCTGATATAATTTTATCATGAACCATCCCATGTCATCCCTGAAACAGTCACCTGATCAGGTCTATGGAATATCTTAAAAGGAGTTTCTAATCCCTATAAGTTGGAAACTAATGTCAGGAAACAATAGAGTTCACAAGGTAATGATTTCGACCAATAAATGAATAAGAAACATAATAGTAGAGGATGAAAAAATTGTTCAATATATAAATGAAACCAAAATGAATATCATTTATAAAAGAAACCTAAAATAAAACCATGCCATAAAATACAAAAAACTGAATAAGAAGTCAATGAAATCTCAATGAGGCCCCACATGTCACTCTCTAACACAAGATCAACTAATTCTCATGGTAACCGAACTCAAGTTGTAACCTAAACAAGGTATAAAACCAGAAAAAAACTATAGAAATGATTATTAAAACTCAGGAGGTTATCCCAATAATATATTTCATAATTAACACCCTTAAATACAATTGAACCATTCATTTAAATGTTTGAACAAAAATATATCCATGAATTATATTCCCCATGTTTTACTGAAAAACAATGTACAACTCATTTCCCTTATTCATTTTCAAAGACAAGTTCGATTCATTAGAGTTACCATATCATTTTCAAGGGGAATGTGATGTTTTTATTTTCAACAGGAACAACGAGGTCAAAACACTCTTCTTTCGCAATAATTTTCACTAGATGTTTTAAATCCAACGAATCAATATCCAAGAAAAACATTACAGAATAAGGAACAATAATAATCACACAACAAGGCCAATGAAAATAATTACACAAGTATCCCAATAATCATTAAAATTATATAAAAAAAATAGACATAGGTGAACTCTTGAGATAAATAATAATCTAGAAAGATCCTTACATAAGACCCCATCCCCGATATCATGCCACACATTATAAAATCAAAATTCTCAACAAGCTCAGCCACCCTTTATTGGGAATGCCTTCCAGGCCATGACACATATCGGCTTGGGTGACCAGATTAGGGTAGACCTGGGTTAGTTCGTGACATCATGAGCTTATCCATATACCCCTAAGCCTTTCCTTTCCACGTATTATTCACAAAATGACTGAAGAGTTGGTATTATTCACATCCTTTTCTTCATAGAGAACTAAAACCAACAGTTCTAGTCGATGAGGATCATAGATCACATGGGAATCGAGGGGTTGAAGGAAGAATTTGCGAGGAGAAAACAATTCACACAAATGGACACGGTCCATTGTAAATAATTAGATGTTGAATGATAAGAATGTGGATTAAAATAATGTAGGGGATCATACATGGATTAATAATGAAGATCCATGTGTAATCCTAATACCTAGTCTTGGGGAAAGTATCCAGGATAATAATTAAATTAATTAAGAATTTTTTTTAAAACCCAAAACAGTTTGTGCCATGAATTTTAGCCCTATCCCTAAACGAATATTCAAATTCATGGTTGGAATATAGAATTTTAAAATTGGAGATCTTGGTGTCAATATATTACCAAAGGGTTTTCCAGTTGTATATTAAATTTTTGGGTATATTCTAAAATTATTAAAAGTATAATTTAATCTTTTTTAATTATAGAAACTAGGTGTTAAACTTTTGTATCAATCTTTGGCTATAAATATCCACCACATTTACTATTAGGACATCATGTAAGAATGTATTATTACTATGGTGAGATTATCTTTTAAAAAATTTGATCATTTAAAATTTCGTGACCTATCAAAGGATTGGTCACCCCATGTAATATATTATTGCTATAGTTATTAGAGAAAAGTTCTCTTTGGGATATAATTGATCAACAATATCCATTATTTCTCACATACACCATTCATAGTTATTATCACTTTTTTCCTTATAGAGATCTCAGTGATCAACACATAAACATTGAAAAAGGTTCCTAGGAAACTTCATAGTAGATTTTAGATCACGTATCATTTGGTATCATATCCCAATTGCAGGAAATCAGGTTCATTAATTCATGTCTTTTATTAAATCATCATTTCTCATTGAATCGGAAAAACATCAATTATAGTACATTTTCATCTTCTCCTATGGATTCCATTTATTCTTGATTTTAAAAATATAGAGTATCATTCTTATAGTTGGGAATCTCACATTTCTTCTCCATATAAAATCCTTGAAATTTGGGTTGTAAATTGTGAGATACGAAGAGTATAATTTTTAAATGAATTATACACATATAGAATGACACAACTGTCACTTTGATTAAATTTTATGTTTCAAAATATCTCTAATCAGACATATAAATATATAAAATTCATCTTTATTTTCTTTTCTATTATTTAAAAAATATCCCAAGAAATAAAAAAATAAAAAAGGCTAAAAAATATTGAACCATTTTGATTCCAATTTCAAATTCAAAATTTCCTTCATATTTAGTCTTCCCATTACCATATTTATCATATTGAATCCTTTTTGGATTTTATCTTTCAATTCATGTTCATAATTTCCAAATTCAAACAATCCTTTAGATTGTTTAATTGGGTAATTATAGTATAGGATTCCAGTGGAATAGTAAAATGAATAAGTGTTATGTTTCGGTAAAAAAAATCTCAATTTGAGCTAAGAAAGAGTAAAAATATTATTTTCTAGTGTAAAAACAAGAGGGATTTTGTGAGTTCCATATCTCTTTACTATCAAATTTTCTTACATGTTCCCTAAATAGTGGATTGAAGTAACATGAGTGACATGAAAATTAAGATGTTAATGAGGGGTGTTTAATAAAAATTCAAAAGGATTATTGTGAGAATAGATGAATTCAAATACCAATAGACTTCTAAATCACAACAAATGAGGCTGGTTGTTGATAAAGAGGAGGTGATCCTAGATTTTCATGAATCACTAATTCGAATAAACCAACCACAATGGAGGAAAAACAATGATCGTGGAGGAGTAAAGGTGGGGATCATTTTATTCCAAGGAAAGAATGATCCTGAATTATACATGTAATGGGAAAAAAGGTCAATAATGGTTTAGGTTTTAGAAACTATTCTGATAAAAATAATGTGAATTTTGTGGCTTTGGAAGTCACCGACTATGCATGTATTTTTGTACCATCTACAAGTGAATCTATGATGAAGTTAAAGAAGGAAAATCTTCACCTGGAAGGAGATAAAAGTGGTAATGCAGAAGAAGATCAATTCAATTTCTTATTAGAATGTTTTTTTCTTCAAGTTGCTACGTTTGAAATAAGGAACCATGATATTTTAGGAGTATAATACAGATAAGTATATCATCATGATTCACAATAATATTGATGAGGCGTGAGATTTAACCATTGAATGGTTTTTGAAGGGCCTCAACCATGAAATTAAGGACATAGTGGACATGCACCACTATTTGGATATAGATGATATAATACACAAGGTTATAAAATATAGAGAGGAATGTAAAAGAAATAATGATGTTCCCTATATCTTATTGTATGGATTAATTTTCTTCTTTTAGGATTAATGATTCCAAGACACACGAAAATTTTATGGAACAAAAAATAATTTCAATGAAGGTGACAGAACCAAACAATTATTTCTTTAATCCAAATGTAAAACATAGGCTTAGGTTATTTCCAAATCACATGATATAAAATGTTTTAAATGATTATGATTTGATATTTTTTCCTCAAAATTTTCAAACAAGAGAACCATGATTACATTGTATGATGGAGATTTTATTTTTGGTAGATAAAGAAAAGAAGAAATTACTCTACTTGAGGAGAGTTAGAATGTGGAAATAGATACCCCAATGCATGAAGAAATTATTTTGGAAATTCATTCTTCATGTACTCAACCCTATAGAAAATTTTATCAAGAGAAAAGTGAGTAGCATTTTCATACTACATGCCTCATAAAAGATAAGGTATATTTTATGAATATTTATGTTGTAAGTTACAAAAATGTTTCAATTGGTCGATTGGTCAATAAATTTGTATTAATTATAACCAAACATCCTAGGCCATACAGAATGTAATGATTAAATAATTTTGGGGTTCTTAAAGTTACTAAGAATGAAGAATTTCCATTTTATATTGTGATGTATGAAGACAAGGTGATATGTGATGTTGTACCCATGAATTAAAGTCCTATATTGTTGATAAGACCTTGTAAATTTTATAGGAGGGTACCACTTGATGGGTATACCAATCACTACTATCTTGAGTACAAGAGGATGATGCTTATAATTACACCCTTGAGACATTTTTAATATTATGAATACCATGTGAGGATTGAGGGAGATTGTAAAAAGAGTGATAATAAAAGAGAGAAAAGATATAGATAATAAAAAGTGTAGAAAAATAAATAGTGAAAATGTAGTGATGTATGACATTAAAAGAAATGAGGGAAATATAAAGCTTAAAAAATATGTGAAAAAGTGAAAAAAAATAGTGATGGGGGAAATGTGAGTATATTTTCTAGAAAAATAGAGATATATTACGCTTTAGTGGGTGAGGAAACTCTCATACGTCTATGTAATGGATAATTTTTTACCACAAACCTATAGTAACCCATCAATTCCTTTATTATGTTTTTTCTTTCTTACAAGAATATAATGTTTAAGAAAGGAAGTCTTCAAAATAAAATTACATTCAATATAGGAGGAATGGTATATAAGTACCTACTAAAAGGAAGATTTTTGAAGTAAATAAATAAATAATTAAACCATGGGGAGATGAACCATACTATGTTTTAGAATGAATCAATGATTACACCTATAAGATTTACATACCCAGCAGGTATGGAAATGTTAGTGCCATATTTTCTATTGCTAATCTCACTCACATTAAATTTTCAGATTCAATGGGAAATCCTTTTTAGGATTGAGGGTATGGTGAAAATCAAGTCTCATATGAGAATATAGGGATTGAAGATGGGCTTGATGAAGATAAAAAACCTACATAAATAGAAAATACCCACTATGAGGAATTGGAGTCCCTCTGATAGGAACACGTACTAAAATAATTAAAGGGGCCTTACATGGATTAATCCAGAATATCCATTGGGGAGGCCAAATACCAATTCCTACTAGAATAATATGGTCCTATAATTATATTAATTAAGGCCCAAACATACTTTTAAAAACCCAACCCATATTGTGATATGAATTCCATGCCATACCTCATGGAATCTCAAAATTCATCATTAGAAGAAAGATTTTCAAAAGTTGTGGGATAGGGTTCATTACATTCAAAATGTGGTTTTCAGTTTTCTCTTAAATTCAAGGGGATATGAAAAAAATTAAATAGTATCATTTTTGATTTTTGACTTCTAAAAACGAAGTGTTAGAATTTTCTATCAATATTTGGCTACAAATAGCAATCCATTGTACTCTTATGATATCATGAATGAATGTATTGTTAGTATTGTGGGTTTATATTGAAACTTTGTGTTATTTATTAATTACATGGGTTATTAAAGGATTCATTATCCACTTTTTTAAAAATGGATAGAGTTCATAGAGAAAATTTCCCATCGTGTGTTTACCTATCCACCTCTCTCCATTTTCCTTATTTCAACCATTCATATCCCTTATCACTTGTTTTCTTGTAAAGATCAGGGTTCGGAACCTGAAAAAGTAGAACAAGGTTCCTATCACAAATAATAGTAGTTATTAGATCCTATAGCACCAATCATGAATTTTTCAGGTTATTCATGTTATGATTAACAATAAAAGATGAGAAACTAGATGGTAAAGTGTTAATTATGAGTTCAGTATCTAGTTCTTGGTTTAGTTTGAAACCTAGAGACTCAAGTCTCTACATATATCCAATCCATCTTGAGTACATGAGTCCTTGTTTGATTCCATTATAATAAATTGACCCTATTTATAATACATGATATCTCATATTCTTCTTGATAAGAACACTCATGATCCTACTTTTGGAGATGAGAAAGCCACTTGTAGGTGTCTTCATCCTCTTTCATATTCAGAAATTCATTAGACATCAATGAAAAAATTATACAGTGAACGTGTAGTGCATCACATACATTCATACTATATTTATCTTTCCAAATTTTATTTCTCCCTACAGAGTCTTAGAAAGAAGTTGGTACCCCAACACATAAAACATTCATTATTGGCATATTACTATACACAATCTACTATACCATTCCTGGATGTTATGGCCATTTAGGATATTTTCTTTATCAAGTATATATAGCAGAGGCATTTAACTTGTCTTGGAGATTTCAATTTTATCTAAAAAAATTAAATTTATAAGATTAGTACTTTATCTTGAATAGAGGTTAGACATTGGAAATTAAATCATTAAATATCTCCCACTATTTTAATAAAACCTAGTATCTCTCATTAAATGATTAAAAATAACTATTTTCTTTAGTATGCTAGTGGATGTGATCCCAAAAACCTCTCTTTATACTTCAAGCTATGGATATTCCAATACATAGAGAGTTTCATGTTCAGATTTATACTAGTAAACTACATTGAATCATAGCTCCTTGAACTGTTGAGTGAAGTCCCATCTTCTAGTAATCGATCACATCCTTGATTCAATCAAATATTCACCTATAAAGTGTAAACAAGCTTGTTATGGATACATATTATCTACAATATTTAGTTATATTGACCATCACTTTCAAAATAAATCC